>JARYGA010019339.1:0-29587 GCA_030545235.1 Helianthus tuberosus
ACGAACTTGGTTGTATAAATCCTTTCTCCAACAATTCGTCTAATTGTTTCTTTAATTCTTGCATTTCTGCAGGGGCCAAACGGTAAGGTGCTTTGGCAATCGGTGCTGTTCCTGGTATTAAATGGATTCTGAATTCAACTTCTCTATCTGGAGGTTGCCCTGGCAATTCTTTTGGAAATACATCTGAAAACTGAGATACTACTGGAATATCTTTTAAATCCTTTTCTTTAGTGTTAGTGATTATGGAAATCAAATACACTATAGAACCTTTTCTTATATAGCTTGCAGTTTTCATCACAGAGATGAATTTTGTAGATCTTGATGGTTTATCTCCTTTAATTGTGATCGTTTTACCTTTTGGTGAATTTACTTGAATTGACTTTTGATCACATAAAATACTGGCTTTATTGGCTATTAACCAATCCATTCCTAAAACAACATCGAATCCTGCCAGATTCATGGGATAAAGGTTTGTAATAAATTTCTGATTTAAAATTTCTATTCTTGCTCCCTGCAAGATTTCAGAAATCCTAACAGTTTCTCCATTAGCTGTCTCTACTAAGCATTCTTGTGGTAGTTTAGTTAATGACTGATTTAGAAATTTGCAAAATGATGTATTAATAAAACTTTCGTTTGCACCAGAGTCAAATAATACTTTAGCAAAGACATCATTAACTAAAAACGTACCAGCTATGACATCTGGAATCATCTTGGCTTCATCTGCAGTCAGAACAAATGCTCTAGCATTTTGAGTATTCTTGTTGTTTGTAGCTGGAGCTAATTTCGGGCAATTAAGCTTGATATGACCTTGTTCTCCGCAGTTATAACATATCCTGTTGTTAGCTTTCTTCCTGCAGTTTTCTTCCTTGTGTCCCGATATTTTGCAAAAGTTATAGTATATGGAGCATCTTCCTGAATGCTTTCTTTTGCAATTCTTACAGTAAGGTGTAGAGGTAGAACCTATATTTTTCCCATGATTAAAATTTCCAGAACGAAATTCTTGTGTGAGCTTTTGGGTTAGGTTCCTCCTTTGATCCTCTTCTCGGGTACGGACCAATTCATCTGTCAAGGTATTTGCTAGTTCTACAGCTTCTTCTATGGTTTGAGGTCTAGCTGCCTTGACTACGTGTCTTATTTCCCCAATTAATCCCCAGATATAACGGGAGATCAATACTGGTTCAGGTGAAGCAAGAGTTGGCACTATTCTAGCATATTCAAAGAATAATTTAGTGTATCCCTTACTATCCACACCAGTCATCCTAAGGTTTAAGAATTTGTTTGCTATCTGTTCCTTCTCATTGGGTGGGCATCATTTCCATTCTACCTTGTCCTTAAATTCCTTCCATTCCATATTGTAAGTTCTATCACTTCCTCTTGATTGGAGAATGGTGTTCCACCATTCTAGTGCTGAATTCTTAAACAGATTAGAAGCAAACAATATCTTATCTTCTTCAGCACACTTGCTTATTCTTAAGACTGCCTCAGTCTTCTCTATCCAGCATAGGGTTGCAATGGCCCCTTCATTGCCCGAGAATTCCATTGGTTTACAAGACCATAATTCTTTATAAGAACAACCGTAAGACACAGTTCTTCTCTTTTTGGGAATGGGCATTTGAAGTACCGGTCCATTGTTCACACTGTTTTCGGGTTCGATTGGTCGCTTACTGCTATGCTTACTTTATTATTCGCTTCTTGAATCGTTTGAATAATAAATGACATTGCATCTATGATTCCTTGTGCCACTATATGTTGAACGACACTATTATCCATTTGGTTTCCATTGTTATTGATGCTTGGATTCTCATTAACCACGTTAATGTTACTCTGGTTATCATTATTCAGATTTCCTTGATTTCCTTCATCGGCCATCTGAATTTTAAACATTTACCAATCATTAATAAAATAATTAAATAGTTTTAAGTAACAACCACATATTACACATATTGGTCAAACACGTCATGCATTGCGACTTTACTCTTTTTACTATAGTATGTGTCAACTACACACTAAAACAGAAATTAAAAATTACAATACTACTATGCCTTGTTAACCACAGAGTGGTCTATACTATGATAGATTTATTATTATTACACATATTTTATTTATTATCAACTTCACCATCTCCTTCATGTATATGGATTTCCCCCGAAATCCATCTAGCGCTCATCGTATTTCCATACGAGTTGCTCTCCTACATACCTCATCCTCTCGCTACTTTCTATGATTTCCTCTCCAAAATTTCGGAGTTCTTGCAAATTCTCTGCACTCATTGGAGGTGCAGGTACTGGTATTGGCTCTGGGTACTGAGGTACTGGATTCTCCTGAGGGTATGGATTCTCCAAAATTTCCCTAATGTATTCATCGTTGTTAAAATAGGGATCTAGAGGGTCCAAACCTGGATATGTTGCTAAGTTCGGCAAAGGTTCTTCGTTTAAGTGATATCATGGCACATAATCCCTAAGATCATCAAACCATGGATCATAATTTGGATCTAGAAGATTAGGGGCTGGTATCCTATGTATCTCCTCAGGGTTAAAATCAGGCATTTCTACCTCCATCGGTTGAGTGGGAAATAAAGGTAAGGGTTGTGGGGCTACCAGTTGTTCCAGACTTGGGTCAGCAGCAGTTGTAGCTAGGATATGGAAATTGGCTAGGCTTCTATTAAGCATATCCTGTGTATGGGCATCTTTCTTTCGCTTAACGGCTGCTAAGGCTCTTTGCTGTTGCAACTTTCGCATTCTTTTTCTACGTGCAAATGCTTCCTTACTGAACCATCCTCTCTTTTTGTGAGGGAATGGCTCTTCCGACTGAGCTTTAAAGGCAAACATTCCTTCTTCCTGATCAGCAGAATACCCAGAAAGGGCAGGCTGTGAAGAGGTACCTTCACTCCTAGGTGAATCAGACAACTGACGACACATGTCTGAGGGTCCTTGATCATTCATACTGTAAACTAACAAATAGTCAAATAACACAACACTCATAATCACATAAATTATTTCCTAACATAAAATTTAGATTTTAAGTGTCAGCAGAACACTTCTTTGGCTCAGACCAGTGGCTAGGCTCTGATACCACCTTCTGTCGCAACCCCCAATCCCTTATCTGTCCCGGGAACGGGCGGACGCGAACTCAGAATTTCGGTGGTATCAGTTGGTTAATTTGGCAGCGGAAATTACATCAGGACCGTAGTTAGGAAATGTATGTCAGAGTAAAACCACCATATTTGATATTAATAATCACATGGGTAAAACCCAAGTTTCTTATTACAACATGTTTATAGGGATAAAACCCTATTTTATTGAATTTAAAACATCGACTTTTAGGTAACTTTTATAGCCACATTTTTCCCAAGCCTTCAGTGCTCTCCAGCTGGCTTTTTACTAATTGGCTGTCACATTGTGTTACCTGAAACGCATTTTAAAAACATTTGTCAGTGGGAAATACTGGTGAGTGAATCCCAGTTTAATCAAGAAACATTTTATCAATTAAAACAGTATTGAGAGCGATCACATTGTTTATTTCTACACAATTACTCATTCAGTACTGTCAATCCTGACTGGTGGGTCATATTACACATTGGCTAACTCGTTGTCCAATGGTAACGTACTGTTGTCCCGACTTACTACTCACAGTGTAGTAAAATTTGTATACAAAACCCCAACATACCGGCAGTAATTGAAGAACTACAAAGACTCAATCACCGCTTAATCCGTAAAACATTTAAGGTTTTGTAAAATATTACAAAAAGTTTAACAAAAATTGGATAAACTCACATTGCTATCTTAGACTTCGCGTAAGGGTTTACTAGGATTAATCTATAATTTACACAAATGTACATAGGTTAGTATAATAACCCTTTGAAAATATTAATGATACCCTCCCCGAGACGGTATTCCAACAACTACGTCAGGCAGAACCACGACAGTTGTTACGAAACCCTAAATCAATCTGGCAGCGTATCTATTTACGAAACTAGGGTTATAATACTTACAACGGAGCAGAACCTCGCTAATTAGGGGGTATAATACTAGCTTTATAAAGCCTATATTCAGAAATTGTGATTGAGAAAGAAAGAAATGAACGACGGAAAACGAAAACCCGTTGCTTTCTTATATAGGTGCTGAACCTGGGTCTCTCGCGGCCCGCGTAAGAGTAGACGAAGGTCTACGTGGCCCGCGTCAAAGCTAGTCAACGGACTAGGTTGTCCGGCTCATCAGGTAGGTCCGCCACGATGTCGGCCTAGGGTGTCTCTGCGTTCTTGATCTCACGCGGCCCGTGTAAGTGTTAAGGTTAGCTTACGCGGCCCGCCTTAACTTAACAAATCAAACGAAATCAGGTTTCAACCTTGAAACCGCCCGCGTAAGGTTGGGGTGGGTCTACGCGTCCCGCCTCAACTTAATAATCAAATTTTAAATTTTATTTTTAATGCTATAGTGTATTTCGGGCTTGGTTTTTACATACGAGGTGTATTTAAAGATATATTGGGACATTTTTAAAATATAATAGGGTGTCGGAAATTATTATGAGGGTGCCGGTTTATTTAAGGGTTGTTACAATTATGGTTGGAGACTATAACGAAGTCAGAATAGAAGATGATAGAATGTTCTCCAAGTTTGATGCTAATGGAGCCATGTCATTCAATTGTTTCATAGCTGAAGCTGGGTTATTGGAATATCAAATGACCAACTCGAGGTTCACATTCATGCCAGAAAGTGGGTCTAGTATGAGTAAGATTGATCGTGTGTTGGTGTGCGATTCATTTATGAATAAATGGCCATGTGCAAAACTGGAAGCATTACCACGATACTTATCGGATCATCATCCATTAGTATTGACTTGTTCTCCTGTGGTCTATGGTCCGATACCATTCAGGATATACAATTCATGGATGTGGAAGGCAGGCTTTGAAGAAATTATAAAGGAGGCTTTTAATACACATGTGATGGGTGAGAATGGTTTTAAAAACTTTGGAGCAATACTAAAAGCTATAAAGATGAAAATAAAAGAATGGAGAAAAGGTGAAAGAGAAAGAAATAGTGGAAGCTAGAAAAGTGGTGAAGCTATAGAACAGAAGCCAGAAGAAAGGAAATTAAAGGATGAAGAAAAGAAAGCAAGCATAAAGGGAGGCTAACAATCCGGAGTTATGAGAAGCAAAAGCTGACATACTTAAAACAAAAGGCAAAGATAAAATGGGCGAAACTGGGAGATGAGAATTCTGGATTTTTCCACAAAATGATAAACTGTCGAAAATCCAAGAATCGTATAAATAAAATTACACTGGATGGGGGAGACGATTAGTATACCAAAAGAAGTCAAAACAGGAATTATGAAGGCCTTCAAGAAAGTATTTGAAGAACCAGTGGAGTCACGCCCATCAATGGATCATAGAGATTTTCAAAAAATATCGGGGGTACATGCGGGTCAGCTAATTAAGGTTTTTTTCTAATAAGGAAGTGAAGGATGCAATATGGGCCTACGGGAGGGGGGGGGGGGGGGTGGACAAGGCTCCCGGGCCTGGTGGGATAACGTTTAAACTAATCAAGAAGTTTAGGCCTTTGTTCGAAGAACCGGTTATGAAGATGATGATGCAATTCCATAGTCATCTGAATATTCCGGTGGGATGCAACGCGTCTTAAATTGCACTAATACCAAAGGTTCATGATCCCTTTTTAATTAAACATTTTTGTCCTATATCACTAATTGGTACAATGTATAAAATTGTTGCCAAATTTCTTGCCAGGAGGATAAAAATGGTCATTTCAAATATTGTAAGTAACACTCAAACAAGGTTTATTGAAGGGAGATTCATTTTGGAGGGGCCTTTCATTGTTAACGAAATAATATCTTGGTCAAAAAGTGAAAAAAATGATTTTTATATTTAAAGTAGATTTTTAAAAAGCATAGGATTCCATAAATTGGAAGTTTCTACTTTCCAACCTAAAATTTATGAACTTTCCTCTTTTATGGAGAAATTGGATCGGGGAGAGCCTTAAGTCAAGCAGAGCATCCGTCTTGGTAAACGGATCACCTACGGATGAATTTAAATTATCTCGGGGGTTACGCCAAGGGGATCCGCTATCACCTTTTCTCTTTATTTTGGCATTAGAAGCTTTGGATGTCATAATGAAAAGGGCTATAAAGATTAGGGTATTTAAATGGGTTTCGATAAAAAATGTGGGGCCAATGATTTCACATCTTTGTTATGCAGATGATGCAATATTTCTAGGTGGATGGTCTGATAGGAATATTAAAAACTTAAACCGGATATTAAGATGTTTTTATTTATGTTTGGGGTTGAAGGTTAACTTAAATAAATGTAATTTATTCGGGGTTGGTGTCCATGAATAGAAAATTGAACAAATGGTGGGGGTAATAAATTGTAAGGCTGGGAAACTACCTTTTATTTTCTTGGGGATTCCGGTTGAGGCAAATATGAAAAGAATAAAATAATGGAAACCTATAATAGATAAATTTAATTCAAAGCTTTCATCCTGGAAGGCTAGCTGTTTATCGATGGCGGGTAGAATTGTTTTACCGAAAGCGGTTCTCAGGGCATTACCAAACTATTATTTATCTCTATTCCTAGCCCCCAAAAAAGTGATAAATGATCTTGAAACAATTAGGAGGGACTTCGTTTGGGGGTAAAAAGAACGGGAAGTGCAAAATGAGATGGGTTACATGGTGTAAAATGGTAAAAGCAAAAGGGTATGGGGGATTAGGGATAAGGGATATTAGGAGCGCAAACCTTGCTTTATTAGCGAAGTGGTGGTGGAAGTTTAAAGAAAACTCGGGAGCTCTCTGGGTTAAAGTGGTTGAAGCCATTCTTTCGAAAAAAGGCCAGTTATATTTATTCCTTCAAAAAATAAGTTATGTGGCACGTGGAAAGATATTATTGGGGTAGACAAGGAGTTCACGAAGCTGGGTAATGGAAAAAAACACAAAATTCTGGGTTCACATATGGGCTGGGGAAACAAATCTAAGGGACAGGTTCCCTGCTATTTTTGGTTTGGCAAAAGATAAAAACATACAAGTCTACGAATGTGCTACAAAAATTGGAGAAAGGCATGGCTGGGCTTGAGAGTGGGTTCATGGGCCAAAGAATGCTCAAGAATGGGCCCAATATCTGGAGATGTTTGGGAGTATTAAACGACTACAACATAAGTGAGAAGGAAGATTCATGGAGATGGAAACTGAAAGAAAACGAATTACTTTCGGTCTCGATTCTTAGGAGTGAAATACACAGAAGAGAAGCAATAGTAGGCGATGTGGAATGGGCATTCTAGAATAAATGGGTGCCGCCAAAAGTCAATTTATTTGTTTGGAGAGCTGCAAAGAATCGTATCCTGGCTAAACTAGAGTTGGCTCGTAGAGGGATTGCTTTAGAGAACAGAATGTGCTCTAGGTGTGGTGTCGAGGAGGAATCGGTAGAACATTTATTATTTAACTGCATACTAGTTCGTACAACATGGTGGAACATTATGGTATGGTTAAAACTAATGGATCAGCAAGAGATTAACAATTGTGAAGACATTTTTCGGTGAGTGGAAGCATTCAAAGGATCGACAGCATGGAAGAATGTAACTAAGGCTATTATAATGACAACGATGTGGAAAATATGGAAATGGAGGAATTCGTTTGAATTTAATGATTGCAATCTATCTGTATGGAACACGGTGGAAGAAATAAAGAAGAATTCGTTTCTGTATATCAAGGAAATGTGAATACAGGATCTTGATCGATTCCTTTATCGTTGAATGCGTACGAACACGTGAAATGTGCGGAATCCAATCATGTGTGTGGTTGAAACACTAAGATGTAATTATAATATGTTTTCGATTACTAATTTGACAGTACAGAACCGTGAAAACAAACGAGTAGAGCTTCGCCTCAAAGTTTCTCCAAAGGTTACAAATGATCAAGACCTCACTACTATATATAGACATATGGCTTCGTACGAAGCTTTAGATGGTGCCTTCGTACGAAGCTGCTGGCTTCGTACGAAGCTACCTCAGCTTCATTTCAAGCACCCTTCAATTTAGCACCAGTCTTGTCTCATTCGTTTTAGCTACGTTACGGGATTGACACAAGCGATATACATATGCACTCACATACTCCCCCTTGGATATTGCTGCAGTCAATCTCGTAGCTTTCTATCTCTCTCTGAGTCTTCATGAAGTGTTGACATTGTCAACAACCATATACTCCCCAATATCTAACAGACTCCCCTTAGATCTGATTATAACTTCAGCTTTAGCTCCTCTGATCGTTTGATTCTTTCTTTAGGCGCCCTCTTTCGTTAAGCTTCCGTGCTTTAGGATCGACACCTGGTTCTACAAGCTCCCCCTAATGATGAGCTCGTCTTCAGACTTCCCCTTAGTTTCAGCTATCGGGATTGTAATCTGGCTTTATCATCTGAAAAATCTCAAACATTTGTAAGATATTTGACAGTTTAAGATCAAAATCGAAAATCTTGCTCTCAAGATAAACTGGAGCATTTCAAATATGTGATAGTGAAAACTTTTTAGGTTTTCCAGGAATGATAACCTGGCTCTCTCTGTGACACCCGGCCTCTCACCGTACCGGACAATAGTAATTTGTGTAGTAAACATGTAACATGACTATTTGTGACTGACTGTGATGTTAATATATGCTATTTGATGTGTTGATAAATTTAGATGTGTATAAAAAAGTATGTTGGCAACGATAAAACTAACGCTTATCGCGTAACGTTTAAAATGCGAAACGAACGTCGGTGACCACCCGATCATTGTTAAAATCCTAAAAATAACCTGTTATGATTTGAATAATAATAATTTTCATATTCGTGTGGAAAAATAATTTAAAACGCTAAGAAACTCTATTTTTCGAGTTTGAGCGCGTACCGCGCGATACTCGGCGAATTAGACAAAATACCGTCAACGCAACCAGTCAAGGCAACTGGTAATTATTTCGGTAATAATTTTAAATGATTATTTTTATAGAATGATAAAAATAATTTAAAACGCACTGAAACGGGATTAAAACGCTAGATAAAATACCCGGTAATCAGTAAAATACCTGTTTTTGAGCTAATTTACATATAATATATATATGTATAATTGTTATGTGTGAGAGGGGTGAATGTGGCGGCATTAAGGGCTGCCAAAACATTCTTGTTTCTTGCAATTTTTACACTTGTCATGCCTAGAGATTTGAAGTGATTATTAATCTTTGATACATGCATCTATACATTCACATTCCAAGACAACAATCAAAATTCACTCTCTCTTGAACAACTCTCGGCCGAACACCCCCCTAACAACACTATCATTTCAGTTTCAAAAAAAAAAACATGATGAATCAAGAGCTAATCGAGGTGATTTTAAACTTTTAAGAGGGTTTGGAAGTGATTTCAAGCAAGTATCAAGCAAAATCAAGTCTCATATCACCATCTTCTATCAAAAACCCATCTAAAATCTTGAAGGTATAATATATTCATTAAATAATGTTCTTGATTCATATTGATAAAAAAAGATAGTAAAAGTTTCTCTTGATTCTTGAATCTAAACATTAACTTGAAACTATCAAATAAATAAGTTTTGAACAAAATAAAAATGGGAATGTGTATGTGTGTGTATATGGCCGAAAGTTATGTAGGTGTATGTGTTTAATTGTGTTTTGATTTTTGTTTAAGGATCTTTGATTGATTTGAGTTGAATCTTGAAAGATAAGTACATGCATGTGTTGAAAAAGATATCACATAAGAAGGTTCTAAAAAGGGTCATGTGATTTATGATGAATATGATGAAAAGTGAACTTTTGGAAGTTCATTTGTGTGCCGTATATATATATATGCATGTATGTCAAAGTTGTTGTGTAATCGTAAAAGTGAAGGATCTAAGTATGAATGAACATGAATGATTAAAGGATTAAAGTGTTATGTATGATATTTGAAAGAATAAGATGTTAGTAAGGTTTTGATGTATTGAGATCATATTAGATGATAAAGTTGTGATATGAGCATATTAGATGCATATACTTAGAAATGCATGATGATATATGATCTTAAAAAGAAGATTTGAATATGATTGAGTAAAACTCAGTTATGAGCAGATTATAAACACTAAAATGAGGCTATTTTAAAGTATTTAGTGACTTCTAACTTTGTCATAATGTTTGCTAGCCTTGCATGTTGTACATAGTGCATTAAAAGTTGTAAAATACGTGAAATCGCATGATTTATGTGACTTACACAAAAACTGCACTAATCTGATTAGAACCATTATTTTAATCAGTAAATAACATGTATTGTGTCAAAATATCAAGTCGTTTTGAGTTGGGATGATTATAGTAACGTTTAACGCAAAAATATGCGTTAAAACGGTCAAAAATCGGCTTTTCAAATGATTTTTATAAAACTGATTTAGATCCGTAAGTAAACTGATGTTTTTAGTTTAAAAATAAGTATTTTAACTAATTTTAAGTTTATTTGGTGTTTGGTTGGTCATACGTGACTTTCGACGCCCGAAAACGTTACCGAATCGCGAAAATACGCATTTTTCAATGTACACTAGTGTGGGTAAAATTTTGGGTAAACTTTATGTGGAAAAATGTGTTATGTGTTTTAAACATAAGAATATGAAAATATGTTAAGTTTTTAACATGATGTTAGAAATCTAGCTCATGCATGTATGTTTGTACGTTTTGTGCGGTAGAAATAGTGAAAATTGTGTTAGACGTGAAACTTATTTATCGAGCATGAAATTTGATACGTATACGATATTTTATGTATATTTGCTTTAAAAATGACAAAATAGATAATTTAACAATATTTCGCGTGTTTCGGTGTTAAATTATATGAACGTTCGTAGATATATTGCGTATAAACGGGAAAGTTAACGAATTTACACAATAATGGTCACCAATAAAATCGTTCAAGTTGCAAAATCATATAAATATATATATGGACTCATATATATATTAACTTGCCAACATAATCCAAAAATAACAACTTTTCGAGATAATCTCAAAGTTATGTGATAATTCTAAGAAAACAGAGAAACTTAGGATTTTTGTGTTATTGATTTAAAATCATTCATATATATAATAGGACGTGTATAAATCAATCTCTGGGATTGCGCTATTTAAAGTACACACCCAAAGGTGAGTGTCACTAAACCCCTCTTTTATTGTTTTATATATTTTGGGGGTAGAACACCTTGACGTGATGTCGTGGTCACAATCAAATTTAATCCAAATACAACTAATTAGCTAGCGGTAAGTGGGTATCGAACACAGGGAGTTTGTGGAATATGTGTTATCTAAATGTTTATCTAAGTTAACTATGATTAAACTAAATGCAATAAAAGTAAAAAAAAAATTCAAGAGTTTATATGAGTGAATTGGTTTTAGACTAAATTAAACTAATTAAATTGCAAGAGAAAAGTTTTGCTTGTAAACAAATTAGAGACGAGTGACCATCTTTAGTTTCCGGTTTGCTTCAACATTTGTGCTATCATTCACTAGAAAGAACTACATAGACATAATTCATGTGCAATTACTTGTTGTGATAAAAGGGAACTAAGTACTCAGATTCCTAGAACGTGAGGTTGTTACCCGATGACCAATTGACCCTTACCCGATCCTAGTTCTACCCATGATATCTCGATTGCCAACGGAACCAAGAACGTATGGTTTCAAAATAGAATAATCATAAGCATCAACAATTTACAAGCAAATAAGAACACACCATGATAAATAAAACATAAATTCAATTTACCATTCTAGAAATATGAAATCAAGCACAATTGTCTCTACAAACCTTCAACTAAAGATGACCATAAAGAGTTTAGCCATTCATGGCTTGAACAACCATCCTCCACCAAGTCCCAAATTCGTTCACTAACTAAGTGTTGTGTAACCGATTTACATGATTATTGAAAACATAAAAACCCATCAACATGACTAATTAATGCGAAAGTTACAAAAACTCTCCAGTCGTCGCCAACAAAAGAATTCTGCCGCCAATCTCTTCACATGTGCGTCCACTATTCGGTCCAAGGAAGTCCACCCCCTATTCGGCCCAATTGGGAAGTCCACGTGCAGCCCAAAAAGTCAAACTAGCAGCCGTCGATGATGATGAATCTTGTTGTTTTGTTCATGTCGGCCCACTTAATAAATAAATCAATTGTTACCTCCCTTGGTGTGCGTGAAAAGACCATGTGCCGTCAAACTTATGAAGTTATGATATTGTTGTTGACTTTTAATAATCCTCCTAGAAATGCACGTGAATATGGAGGATGATGTGATGTTGCTCGCTGCCTTTTGTTTCTTCCACAAAGTGATTATATTATTTGAATTAAAACTCATATTGTCCCTTTGATTTCATGAATATGCCTGTGATGATATGCTGACTCCTTCACACGTGTCCCTTGGCAGCCTTTTGTATTAGAATGAAACAAATTTAGAGCTCAAAGATATGTTCTATGGCTTCTGGTCACGTGATGTTCCCCAATATATGCGGCCCCCAATATTAATTCTCATCAATTGTCAACACTACCTCCACCGTAGGTTACGTAAATCACCCGTTGCCTACGGTTCGATGTTCCTGTTTATTGTCCCTTGTGCATTCGAGCCCTCTCTCGAGTTTACAAGTTATATTTTTCGACCCGAACAAGTCCCGAATGATGTAAGATATAGTGATAAACATCCTTGCTTGTCTTGTTTCATCACTAAACTCTCTAACTTCACCAAATTACGCGATTGACCTGCAAAACCACAAACATTCGCAGTTACTATATTCACGATACATAACCGTGTAAAATATGGGATATGCACGTATTTAGCTCATTTAAGGGTTGTCCTATGGACCACCCGTCACATCCCCACACTTACCCATTGCTTGTCCCAAGCAACAGATTCAAAAACTATTTCAAAACCACAAGCGATCAACATGCAAACCAAGCTAAAATATATCGTCCTTCTACTAACCTTCAATCATACCACAAGACACACCACTCACAAAAACTCTCGGTGACAAGAAATATTAGCACATAATGCTAAACCACTGAATGCGTGTGTGTGTGTGCGACAATAAGCTTGTATACAAATCAAGTCTCCTCCTAACAAATATCTAGCATGCTTATGAATCAAAAAGGACTTACGGGTTGTAACGGGGCTAGGTGCAAAGGTAGGAAAATGGTGAAATATATATATACGAGAGCTAATTGATTTGACCCGGTTTTTATTTCTACCACTAAACAAAGCAAACATCAATTATATACACAACTTCTTCAACATTCTCAACTACTATTGCAACTAAATACAATTTTTTTTTTATATTTTTCTCTTTCTCTTTTTTTTTTTCTTTTTTTTTCATTTTTTTTCATAACACATCAAAATCAACAATATATACAAGAACATCAATACTACATACTAAATCTCCTAAACCGGGTCATCTAAAAAGGTAAAATTTTGTAGGAAGTAGGTTTGGGGCACAACCGAATGGTATAAGGCTCAAGCATGGCTTTCTAAAGACCAAACCCCCCACCCCTCACAATACCAAGCTCATATATGTAAAGTATGAGGTCCAACCCACCAATCCCACACTCTCACACGTCTAGACGAGGCTACCTAAAAGTCCCCTATCATTTTCAAAAGCATGCTAACTCTAGGATTTAACAAGAATTCGTACACAAGTTCTATTAACACAATAAACACACCGTCACTCAAAACAAAGAAAGCATCATTAATAATCATATGTGGCTCAAACTCTCACCAATAAAGGACTAGAAATGGGTGACGGTGTGTCAAGTGGAACAATATCAAGTTTTCAAATTTTGACAATTTTCGCTTGGCTTCACAAAAATTTTTAAAACTCTCAAAAAATTCCCCTCATCCCCACACTTGGGATACATTGTCCCAATTATGGTTTTGAGGGAAAGATCGCTTCTAACCAAAAACATTAGCTTTCGCTAATACTCTCAAATCCCAAATTTCTTTTTTTTATTTTTTTATTTTTAATTAATTCTAATTATTAAAAACACCACCAATTCCTTCACAACCCATAAAATAAACACATCAAAACACCACCCAACCTCCCAACCAAAAACTTAAACATGAATATATACAAAGGTGCACAAGATGAGAACAAGACACGACCTGATTAGTAAATTAGCAGTGTTGGTAGTGATGAAGCTGCGGTAATCGGACCAGTTCAAAACATCTCTTAGATTCGCCGATATCTCAACAGGGATGTTGCCAAACATCCCCACACTTGAATTATTGCATCCATGAGGGTTGAAATGTAATAACCTGCCAACACACAAACACAACACCAAAACAAAACCAAACAAAGCAAAACAAAACAAAACAAAACACAAATACAATACTCTACATCCTCGGGCTGCCTCCCGAGAGCGCTAAGTTTAAAGGTCTTCAGCCAGACCATACCTGATATGCATTATGGTGGTCTTAATGCACACTTACCCGCATCATTTCCAACAAATGCCCTGAAATTTACATGCCATCTCCATAAATTTGTCAGTATATTTGGCATGTTAAAGCTGCTCCTACGGGCTTTGCTAGTCCACTTCATGACATATACCTTAATGTCTGGTAGTTTCACCCTTCTCATCTTGTTCCTTGAACCCTCTTCCCCACACTGGTTAATTTGAATCATTGATATGGGAAGAGGTTCGGTACACATATCCATCCCATCAGCCTGCTCTACCTCATAATCTGCACACATCATCTGATCTACAAGTGACTCTTCATCAGATAAAGGACTCATTGGTGTGGTATTATCCTCCACAACCTCCTCCTTCATGTGAGAATAATCTCTAATATCGTCAGGTAATGGTGAGAGGCGTTCTTCTATCTCTATCTTCACTTTTAAAGTATGACACTTAGAAACTAAGCAGCTGATTCGGTCTTCATCGGACATGCTGGGTGTTGCTAAATATTGCTCGAGTTTGGACAAAGTTACTTCCAATACAACAAGCTCTTTCTCCTCCTCGGTCTCATAAACATAAACACCCTTGGGCTCAGAATATTCTTCGGGATGATATTGTCGATATCCCTGATACGGTCTATAGATGCGTGCATCCATCATCTTTTTATCCCAATACTTCGGGTTTTCCGAATACACCGGGCACACATCATAATCATATGTGTGATCGCGACCGCAACAAAAACATAGACCATCCATCCTTGCCTCATAATAAACTTCCTCATCCCGATCATATCCATATGAATAATAGTCATCCTCCATTTCTGATTCATAATCGTCAACGTATGATGGAGGTGGAAGCTGTGAAACATAAGACACCGGTTTTCCATGTGCCCTCCTGTAGTGAGCCTCGTGGCAACCAATACATGGATGTCGTGGACCCCCGCACAATCTACACGTAAATAAGCTGAAATTTATGTAATGCCCTGTCATCCTGCACAACACAACTCAACTACCAAGTGTAAATCATGAACATAAAAGAAATCTTTTTTGTTTTTTTTTTTTAATTTTTTTCAAACTAATACACAAGATAACACACGTTGCGCACTACTCCCCGGCAACGGCGCCAAAATTTGACGTGATGTCGTGGTCACAATCAAATTTAATCCAAATACAACTAATTAGCTAGCGGTAAGTGGGTATCGAACACAGGGAGTTTGTGGAATATGTGTTATCTAAATGTTTATCTAAGTTAACTATGATTAAACTAAATGCAATAAAAGTAAAAGAAAAAAATCAAGAGTTTATATGAGTGAATTGGTTTTAGACTAAATTAAACTAATTAAATTGCAAGAGAAAAGTTTTGCTTGTAAACAAATTAGAGACGAGTGACCATCTTTAGTTTCCGGTTTGCTTCAACATTTGTGCTATCATTCACTAGAAAGAACTACATAGACATAATTCATGTGCAATTACTTGTTGTGATAAAAGGGAACTAAGTACTCAGATTCCTAGAACGTGAGGTTGTTACCCGATGACCAATTGACCCTTACCCGATCCTAGTTCTACCCATGATATCTCGATTGCCAACGGCACCAAGAACGTATGGTTTCAAAATAGAATAATCATAAGCATCAACAATTTACAAGCAAATAAGAACACACCATGATAAATAAAACATAATTCAATTTACCATTCTAGAAATATGAAATCAAGCACAATTGTCTCTACAAACCTTCAACTAAAGATGACCATAAAGAGTTTAGCCATTCATGGCTTGAACAACCATCCTCCACCAAGTCCCAAATTCGTTCACTAACTAAGTGTTGTGTAACCGATTTACATGATTATTGAAAACATAAAAACCCATCAACATGACTAATTAATGCGAAAGTTACAAAAACTCTCCAGTCGTCGCCAACAAAAGAATTCTGCCGCCAATCTCTTCACATGTGCGTCCACTATTCGGCCCAAGGAAGTCCACCCCCTATTCGGCCCAATTGGGAACTCCACGTGCAGCCCAAAAAGTCAAACTAGCAGCCGTCGATGATGATGAATCTTGTTGTTTTGTTCATGTCGGCCCACTTAATAAATAAATCAATTGTTACTTCCCTTGGTGTGCGTGAAAAGACCATGTGCCGTCAAACTTATGAAGTTATGATATTGTTGTTGACTTTTAATAATCCTCCTAGAAATGCACGTGAATATGGAGGATGATGTGATGTTGCTCGCTGCCTTTTGTTTCTTCCACAAAGTGATTATATTATTTGAATTAAAACTCATATTGTCCCTTTGATTTCGTGAATATGCCTGTGATGATATGCTGACTCCTTCACACGTGTCCCTTGGCAGCCTTTTGTATTAGAATGATACAAATTTAGAGCTTAAAGATATGTTCTATGGCTTCTGGTCACGTGATGTTCCCCAATATATACGGCCCACAATATTAATTCTCATCAATTGTCAACACTACCTCCACCGTAGGTTACGTAAATCACCCATAGGCTACGGTTCGATGTTCCTGTTTATTGTCCCATGTGCATTCGAGCCCTCTCTCGAGTTTCCAAGTTATATTTTTCGACCCGAACAAGTCCCGAATGATGTAAGATATAGTGATAAACATCCTTGCTTCTCTTGTTTCATCACTAAACTCTCTAACTTCACCAAATTACGCGATTGACCTGCAAAACCACAAACATCCGCAGTTACTATATTCACGATACATAACCGTGTAAAATATGGGATATGCACGTATTTAGCTCATTTAAGGGTTGTCCTACGGACCACCCGTCACACGCCCATAAAAGGGTTTAATAATGTTTTTGAACTAAAACATACCTTTTAATATAAAATATATATTTTCGTTGAAAATATATGAGGTTTGATAAATCATACGTTTCGAGATAAAACATTTTTGATAAATGAATGTTTGGAAGAAATTTGGATGGTACGGTGTTTCCAAAGAGAAACAGACCGTAAAGTTGGGACGGATGCCGGCCTGGTCTTAAAGGAGGGGATCAGGGGATTCGTACAACATCGTGTATTAAATTGTCATATTAGTAGGATATATATATTGTACGTGAGGCAGACATCATATTGTTCATTGAGAGAACCCTGCGCCCATGATGTCATTTAATCATTTAAGTATTGTATGCGAGGAATTGTTGGTAGATCTATCGGGTTGACAACCCCGTCGTGACCGGTCGCCCCGTGTCAAGTCAAACGACGAATTGATATTCTGTTTATTGTCTAGCATTGATTATCCATGCATGGTTAATATATAGTTCGTATCGTCTAGCTAACATACGAGTCTGAAAATTGACGCAAAAATTTAATATATAAAACCTGGGTAGTAGCAATATTGTCGGGTTCTTGAAACTGCGACGGAAGGCCCATGGATTTTATTAAGGAAGTAAAATGGACTTGCTAAAAATTATATGGATGTTTTCAAATAAACACCTAAACAGAAAGTTTTCCTTGGAATAAAATTATTTGTAAGCGAATATGTGAACTCACCTTCCTTTGTGTTGACACTTGATTTTAACGTGTTCTACAGGTACTTGAGTTCGGCTTCGGGAAATCATGGCGTATCTTGTGTTTGATGATGCATACTGTTTTGTTTAAATATGTTGGACAACTTTTAAACTATCTGGGACGTTTGTAATAAGATCCGCGAGGATCAAAACAACTTAAATTATGTGGTTGTGTCGTGACTTTTAAAATGTAATGTTTAATACTTATGTTTTAAAATATGTCAAAATGTCCAACAAATGAGTGCATCATCCGACAAGGTATAAATGGGCACCAACTTCCGTCACCACTACGTTTAATATTCCGCTGCGACGCATTTTGGGGTGTGACAGAAGTTGGTATCAGAGCCATTGGTTGTTAGCGAACTAGATGTTTTCGGAGGAAAACACTAGACTTCAACCGGAGAATTTTGAAATATAAAGTCCAAAATTCTCGAAGCCAAAATTTTTAAATAAACATAGAAAATATTTTATCATGTATGAAAACCATTATGTGTTTTATGTGCATACGTGATTTTCTGTTTATTTGACCTTATTTGTTACTGTTCTTGTTGATTACGCATTTACTTGTACGGTTATATGTGTGTCACAGATGTCGCACGAACACGAGGTCATCGAGATCCATGACTCAGGTTACGAGCCAGATTTCGAGACTTCACCCAGACCTACGTTGCCAGAGACACCTATCACGGCTCCACAGATGGTTGGTACTACCGAGCTTACCTCATCTTTCCACGTCAATCCTGCTGCTTTTTCTATCCAGGTAGAACCCCGATGCGCTTTCACTAGCAACAGGTGGATAGATGATTATGATGATGTACCCCTCTCAATCCATGAGACGGGATGATCATCTGGCACTGTACCAGTTATCGATGACGTGATCAGGGGTGTCCCTACTGTCGGAGGATCTTCTAGTATCACACCAGTGGTGGACGCCACTACCGTCACGGCTCAACCTTTAGAGCCATCAGTCGTCCCACCTGCTGCTGTGATAGAGCCTGCTACTGAGACCCCTCCGCTTGTTTCGTCTGAGCCTTCTTTGCCTATTTTAGAGTCACGTACTTCTTCTACGCCGCTGTTAGTTTATTATCGTCGTAGGAAGAGGATAAGGCCTGCTGGGGATATCACATCTACGTCATGTGCTGAGACGGTACCTGCTTCCAAGAAGCAGAAAGGAGATAGGGTAGATCGATATTGCCATTGTGATCGTCAGCTCGCCGCATTGCGCAAAGACCTAGACATAGCCAAAGGAAAGGCGAAGTACCTTGAGGAACATATGGACGACCACGAGGAGTTGAAGGTTATAGACGACGTCGCGAGAGATGATATGCATTGGAGGGTAGTGGATTTGGAGAAGCTTGTCCAGGAGATGTTAGAGTCTCTAGGTTTGAGGCATTGATGATAGTTGTTTGACTGTTTGTTTGTTTGTTACGTTGTTTGATGGATTGTATTGTTAGACATTTTTGATGTTCTTTGTGTTTGTGGCCTGCGTGCCAGTTTCATTTTTGGATATTATTTGGAAATTTTGTGTGAACTTGTTTATGGGTGTCGATGTAGGCATGCCAAGAATAGTCTTTTGTACTGAAAAACGAGTTTAAATAATTTCTATAATAAAAACCAATGATGTACTTTTGGTTTAAATTTTTTTTTCTCATTAAAATGTGGATATTGTACATGCGCAATGTTTGGTCCACTAACATTTAATGATTAAATTATTTTTGGTTATCGTCTTATGTGGATATTATTGTTATGATAATAGACACGACGAAATGCCGCCAAAAGCAAGACAGGGTACTGGATTACCTACCACACCGGAAGAGTTGGCTCAACTCATTGCCCAACACGTTAATACTGCCATGGAACAGCTCAATGCTAACCAAAATGATGGTCAGGGACGTGGACGTGGTGCACACGGGCAAGGTTTTGGTGGGGCACATAATGGAAATCCTCCAGGTAAAATGTGATCGGAAAATTTTAGTAGTTCATGTGTTATGTTATCATTGGAATGAATTCCTGATTTCTATTAACAATATTGAACAGTGCACGGATGTACATATAAAATATTCCAAGGCTGTAACCCACGATCATTTACCGGTGCTGAAGGACCCTTAGACATCACCCGATGGATTGAGAAGATGGAATCTGAGGTAGAGTGTGAAACATGGGTGTTTAAGGGTTGATTTTGTGTGGTTTAGATAATTTTATATGATTATATGATTGGAATTGGATTATTGCGAAAGTTTGTATGATTGCAGGTAAGAACGCGTAATTTGGTGAAGTTACGGAGTTTATGTGAGATCGATTTGGCAGCCATGACATTTGGAGGGTATTTATTGTTTGAGAGCATTGATTTAATGTTGGGACTTTAAAAAGAACAACACATCCATCCATGAAAGATTGGTGGACGAAAATTAGAGCAACATCTCAACAATTGGCAGCAACTTTCATTGACTTTTTGGGCTTCATTATTCACGAAAAGTTTGGCAGCACATATTCATACTTGGAGCTATTAATTCATGGTCACATCATCCATCATCTAATCACGCAGACAAGGAGAAACAAGGCACATGTGAGAAGAATATTATTTTTAATGAATCATCATCATAATATTAAATTGGTGGCAACCAATTATATTTACTTTTGGGCTCTTATAACAAATCGGCAACCTCATCCTTATCGAAAGGGTAGCAGCCATAATATACAATTTTGGGCCTGGATCCACGAAACTCCGCAAACTTTATCAAAGGGGATCGATCATAGGCAGGGGAGTGAGGGTCCACAAATTTGGGAGAGAAGGCAACACCCTTGACGACTTTGCAGAGAAATCAAGAAAAAAAGGGGGAAGTCTTTGTGGGACGTCATGAGTATACGCGGCTAATCTCCTAAGGTTTCACCCCGGTGTAGATTTTGTAAGATTTCCTGGGTTTATGAATTTGTATTTTGATTTGATTTTGTGACAAATTATTTAGTATTTGAAACCTTTGATAATTGTCTTGCATTTGTTTCAAATTCGTAAATTGTCGAACGATGATAAAGTTATGACTTTGCGAAATGGTTATGTGTAATTATGCCTTATCTTAGGTTAGGATTTACATGTCCGAGGTAATGAAGTGCATTGTGGTCCGTTGTCTATGACGTAGATAGCAATTGGCACCTAAGGTTCGTGATAGTAATCTGCTAATCACGATATGCAATTGAATCAAGTTAAAACATGTAGGAACCCTAGGTCTTGCAATTATCGAACCGGGTGTGATCCATATTCTAATTTCTTGTCTCAACTTTTTAGTTTAGTTTACAATTTTAGTTAATCATACATCGATTTAGATAATATCTAATTGTCGGTTTACTCCGATTTATTTTTAAACTAAATAAACAAATAAAAATTAGCAATCTTCATAATCACTTTGTACATTATTTTTAAATAGTCTAACTAATCGAACGGGTCGTGCGACACTGACCACATGCTCTTCGTGGATTCGATACCCGACTTACCCTAGCTACCTAGGTTTAATTGGGTTTTTGACTGATTGGGATGACACGATCACGTCAAAATAGCGCCGTTGCCGGGGAGTTAGCTCGCTTAGTATTTCATTGCTTGTTCGATTTTAGTTTTGTTTTTCTTTCTTTCATATTCGTGATTTTACTTTGGGCGGTCGAGCTTGTTTGTGCAGGTACATGTTTTGCAGGTATCATCTTTCAATATGAATTGGGTAGATGATGATCCGTTTGAGTGTTGCGGAAGCGGAGAGCATTATTTAGAGGATTGCTCTGTCTTCTATGAAAAATTTCAAGCCAACAAGGATCGGGAAGACTACCTCAGCGGGTTGTATGAATATAGGCGGGCGGATTATGAAGATTTCAATGGTCCATCCTCATATTATCCATACGATAATCCACCACCACCACATTATCAAGAGTACTACTATGAACCCGAATTGCCACATTTCTCAAGTTACCGGGAGGTGTATGATGATTATTATAATGAATACCCTCAACTGGCATACGAGGAACCTCAAGACTCAATAAGTTCCAAATTTGATGCCCTCATGAATGCTATGAGTGCCCTTACTAATTCACATCAAGCCCTTACTAATTCACATCAAGAGATCAAAACCGAAATGAAGAAAGAGTTTGAAATAAGAGATAAAGCTCATGAAGACTTGGCAAAGAAAGTGGGTCATCTCGTCGAAGAATTGGCTCAACTTAGAGGAGACCAAGAGGTGTTGGCTAGTGGTACAGTGGTGGATGGTGATGTGGTGGAAGAGGTTATGGAACTTCCGGAGCAAGTAATTGAATGTTTGAACCGAGCGGAAGACATGACACCGCAAGACGAATCAGATTCGAAAGAAGCTCACGTTCATATTCATCCTTCTTCCAAACTTATCACTCCAACCAACAAAGTTGGGGATGCGGGTTCATGCATAAGGATTCGAAGGGTGACGTTGCAAGACATTGGCCATGTTGTTACGAAACGACCCCGAAGTTGTACAGTGCGTATGCCGAATATAATAAAAAGAGTATGGATTTGGCATGCTAATTACCGAGCGTATGTTGGAAACTCGGTAGGCAAATGTGCACTTCGACCACCATGAGAGGTAAATCAGGTATGATTGTTGTAGAGTTTGTACTAGTATTCGTTTATTTTATTTTTCTTAGTTAAATGAACGTTGTGGGTGTGTTCCCTATATAACCCTCACGAGACCTACTCGTCCTCCCGAGCTATCGGGTGGTTTAAAAGGGCTTGTTGCATACGCTAAATGCAACCGTGATTCCTACGAAAGTGAGTTAGGTTTGTTATTGTTGTACATTATTTTTTCCACAAAAATCAAGGTAATTTGTCGCATGATTTGGTAACACTTTCATAAAAATGGTATAACTAAGCACCTAACAAATTTCAATGGTTGTGAGAAGCATGCTTCTACACAAGGGTTAAGATTTGTAGGTACAACATGTTCGCGGGACAACCGTTTTTATGAAGAGAAGAAGAATATATGAGCATCTAGCGACAAAAATCAGGTGCATGCGTTTCCTTTTTACCTTGATTCTTAGATTAGTAATAAGTGGATTGTAATTGTATGTTATTTTCTCGGGGTGAAATTTTGGGGAAGGTTAGCCGTGTCACATCCCTTGTGTGTTTTAAAAACTCTAGTTCTTACACATTGAGGACAATGTTTGCCTCAAGTGTGGGGATGGGGGAGTAAAAGTTTTTCGATTTTTGACCCGTTCATTTAAACACTACACATTGAGGACAATGTTTACCTCAAGTGTGGGGATGGGGGAAAAATTTCAAAAAAATTTTCAAAAATGTCTTTGTTTGAAGCGATCTAAAAAGCACAAGTAACTAAGTTAACGAGGGATGGCACAACCCATTTGGTCTTTTGTCATGGTCAAGTTCAAATTAATAGCATGACGGGTATTTAGCGGGTGGTTATTTGGGAATAATTCGCCTAAGAAACTAGCACATCATGCATATCACATACCATACCATTTATATATGTGAGGTTTTGAGCCACTTTTACATCATAGGATTACATATTCATGTTTCTTTGTTTGAGTGGACCATTAGTCATGTATTGTAGAACTTGCGACTTTTGATACGTTTGAGACCATAAACCGAATACAAGCACGAGGATGATTATGGCATTAGGTGAACCTTTTCCTTTAAAACCATTTATCCATCCTTACCCAAAAAAAAAATTCCCCTAGTCGCCCACTTTGAGCCTAATCCTTTCGTTTGACCAACCCATTTAGCCCACAACCATTAAACCTTTTCTTTTTAAACCCGTGTGATGAAAATTCGATCATAGGAGTATATGTTTGTATAGTTGTGATTTACTTATGAATTTTTTTTTTTGAGAAAAATACAAAAATATGAAGTTAGTAGTTGTTGAATAAAAGGCTAAAGTTGTTGCCTTGTAGTTGATGTTTATAGTTTAGTTTTGTTTACAGTAGTCTTTTGTAGTAAAAATAGAACTTTTCATCACCTTAGCCACTTAAAAAAAAACATCATATTCCACACCCTTAACCTAGCCCCGTTACAACCCTCCAAAGACCTTATGACTTGTTCTTAGTATTAGTGTTCAGTGGTGGAGAATGATTGAGTTGCAAGCCTATGCGGGTACATGTTCTAATCGGTTTTGAGTGATTACCTAGAAAGTGCTAATTCATTAACTAATTAGCCAAATTTTATAAAACTAGTGGAGAGAACATTGTGAGGGATGTGCATGACTTGTTAGTTTTACGGGCGGGTTAATCTTGGATAACCATTTTATATGGGATTATTCACTTTTCCGTTAAATATTTCATAAATTGTAAAAAAGTTTGAATCGGGTATGACATTAGACCTTAATCTTTGTCTCGGGAACGGGAAGTGTGTTTCTCGTTCGACCCACGTGAAAGTGAAAGACAGATTTGCTTGAGGGCAAGCAAACGACAAGTGTGGGGATGTGATGTAGAGTGTGAAACATGGGTGTTTAAGGGTTGATGTTGTGTGGTTTAGATAATTTTATATGATTATATGATTGGAATTGGATTATTGCGAAAGTTTGTATGATTGCAGGTAAGAACACGTAATTTGGTGAAGTTACGGAGTTTATGTGAGATCGATTTGGCAGCCATGACATTTGGAGGGTATTTATTGTTTGAGAGCATTGATTTAATGTTGGGACTTTAAAAAGAACAACACATCCATCCACGAAAGATTGGTGGACGAAAATTAGAGCAACATCTCAACAATTGGCAACAACTTTCATTGACTTTTTGGGCTTCATTATTCACGAAAAGTTTGGCAGCACATATTCATACTTGGAGCTATTAATTCATGGTCACATCATCCGTCATCTAATCACGCAGACAAGGAGAAACAAGGCACATGTGAGAAGAATATTATTTTTAATGAATCATCATCATAATATTAAATTGGTGGCAGCCAATTATATTTACTTTTGGGCTCTTATAACAAATCGGCCCAACCTCATCCTTATCGAAAGGGTAGCAGCCATAATATACAATTTTGGGCCTGGATCCACGAAACTCAGCAAACTTTATCAAAGGGGATCGATCATAGGCAGGGGAGTGAGGGTCCGCAAATTTGGGAGAGAAAGCAACACCCTTGACGACTTTGCAGAGAAATCAAGAAGAAAAGGGGGAAGTCTTTGTGGGACGTCATGAGTATACGCGGCTAATCTCCTAAGGTTTCACCCTGGTGTAGATTTTGTAAGATTTATAGGGTTTATGCATTTGTATTTTGATTTGATTTTGTGACAAATTGTTTAGTATTTGAAACCTTTGATAATTGTCTTGCATTTGTTTTGAATTCGTAAATTGTCGAACGATGATAAAGTTATGACTTTGCGAAATGGTTATGTGCAATTATGCCTTATCTTAGGTTAGGATTTACATGTCCGAGGTAATGAAGTGCATTGTGGTCCGTTGTCTATGACGTAGATAGCAATTGGCACCTAAGTTTCGTGACAGTAATCCGTTAATCATGATATGCAATTGAATCAAGTTAAAACATGTAGGAACCCTAGGTCTTGTAATTATCGAACCGAGTGTGATCCATATTCTAATTTCTTGTTTCAACTTTTTAGTTTAGTTTACAATTTTAGTTAATCATACATCGATTTAGATAATATCCAATTGTCGGTTTACTCCGATTTATTTTTAAACTAAATAAACAAATAAAAATTAGCAATCTTCGTAATCACTTTGTACATTATTTGTAAGTAGTCTAACTAATCGAACGGGTCATGCGATACTGACCACATGCTCTTCGTGGATTCGATACCCGACTTACCCTAGCTACCTAGGTTTAATTGGGTTTTTGACTGATCGGGACGACACGGTCACGTCAGAATCCGTCATGGAAATAAGTGGTTGTGCTGCTGATTAACGGGTGAGATATGCTTCTTGCTCTTTTCTTGATGAAGCGTTGTCCTGGTGGAACTCGCAAGTTCAAATTTTGGATGAAGACGCTGCCTACGGTCTGACCTAGAATGAACTTAAAGAGATGCTCCTGGAAGAGTACTGCCAGCGCAGTGAAATTTAGAAAATCGAGACCGACTTCTAGAACCTAACCATGGAAGGTCTGAATGTCAGAGCTTACACTTCTCGTTTTAACGACTTGGCGAGGTTAGTTCCACGAATGGTTACTCCTGAATATGTTAAGGTAGAGAGGTATATCTGGGGATTGTCACCACAAATTTGCAGTATGGTTACATCCGCGAAACCTACCACCTATCTAGAGGCTACTACATTGGCAAAATCATTAGCCGATGACGCTGCTCGCAAAGGTAGTCATGATAAAAAGGAGGAAACCGGTAAGTCATCGGGAAAGGCCAAAGCAGATGCGAAATCTGAGCGGTCGGAGCGTTCTGGGACTAAGATAGAAGTTACAAAGAAGCGCAAGTCCGAGAGCTCGAGGAAGGAGACCAAAGAGAAGCGCGACAGGAAACGCAGTTCGAAGAAGGCATATGCAGCAAGTACTAGTGGTACTAGAAAGGATGGCACCAGAGATGGTCGAGGTGGATCTGAGAGAAAGAATCGCGAAGAAGAACAGAAGAAATGTAACCGATGCGAACGAAATGGGCATGCTACCCACGAATGCTTTGCCAAATATACTACGGAGGGAACGAGGCTTGAAGGATGCTTACAGTGCGGGGAACAAGGGCATTTCAAGAAAGATTGTCCTAAGGCGGGAGGTCAGAATGCCAGAGGTAGAGCGTTCGAGCTAAACGCTGGGAAGGCACGTGACGATCCTGTTGTTGTCACTGGTATGTTTTTTGTCAATAACCATTCTGCCTTCGTACTTTTTGATACTGGGGCTGACTTGAGTTTTGTCTCGAAAAACTTTGAACCATTTCTATGTTCACCTACAAGTAAGCTAAATAAGAAGTACTCGATAGAACTAGCAAATGGTAAACTGATAGAAACTAGCGAAGTCGTTCACGACTGTAGTATTCAGTTAGGCGACCATCAATTTAGTATCAATTTACTACCAGTGGAGTTGGGAAGCTTTGATGTAGTTGTGGGGATGGATTGGTTGTCCTAGAACAAAGCGGAGATTGTATGCTCGGAGAAGCAAGTGCGGATACCTCGTCCTGGCGGTGGCGAAGCGATAGTTGTCCATGGAGATCGTTCGAGTCATGTGTCGAGTGTTGTCAGTGTTATGAAGATGCTCAAAATGTTGCGAAAAGGCTATCCTGCGTTCTTAGTTAACGTGATGGATACAAAGGCCGAATGTAGAAGATCGAGGAGATTTCTATTGTTCGTGAATATCCAGAAGTTTTTCCTGAAAACTTACCTGGATTACCCCCTGCGAGACAGATCGAATTCCGAATCGATCTGGTACCTGGTGCTGCACCAATTGCAAAATCTCCCTATAGATTGGCACCGTCTGAAATGAAAGAAATGTCGAACCAGCTTCAAGAGCTACTAGACAAAGGTTTCATTCGACCGAGTTTTTCGCCTTGGGGTGCACCTGTCCTGTTCGTGAAGAAGAAAGATAGATCCTTCAGGATGTGTATAGATTACAGGGAGCTGAACAAGTTAACTATCAAGAATTGGTATCCTTTGCCGAGGATTGATGATTTGTTTGACCAGCTTCAGGGATTCGGCTACTACTCGAAGATAGATCTGCATTTAGGATGTCATCAGTTGAAGGTTGCTGACGAAGACATTCCAAAGACAGCCTTTCGAACATGATATGGCCATTATGAGTTCCTAGTCATGCCCTTTGGTCTAACTAATGCGCCAGCTGTGTTCATGGATCTCATGAACAGGGTATGCAAACCCTACTTGGACAAATTCGTGATAGTATTCATCGACGATATACTTATTTATTCGCGAACCAAAGAAGATCATGAGCATCATTTGAGGTTGATTTTGGAATTGTTGAAGGAAGAGAAGATGTATGCCAAGTTCTCTAAATGTGAGTTTTGGATTCGAGAAGTTCATTTTCTCGGATATTTCATAAATGAGAAAGGTATACATGTAGATCCGTCCAAGATTGAAGCAATTAAGAATTGGGAAGCGCCAAAGACTCTGTCGGAAGTGCGACAATTCTTAGGGCTTGCTGGGTGCTATCGGAGGTTCATTGAGAACTTCTCTAGAATAGCGCAGCCATTGACGCTATTAACCCAGAATGAGAGGAAGTTTGACTGGACGGAAAAGGAAGAGAAAGCTTTTTAGTCGTTGAAGGAAAAGCTCTGTAGTGCACCTATTCTTTCCCTTCCTGAGGGAAGCGATGATTTCATTGTTTACTGTGATGCTTCACGTTTGGGTCTTGGATGCGTTTTTAATGCAAAGAGACAAAGTGATAGCCTATGCGTCCAGACAACTGAAAGTGCATGAGTAGAATTACACAACACATGATTTGGAGCTTGGAGCTATTGTGTTTGCTTTAAATATCTGGAGACACTACTTGTACGGCACGAAGTGTACGATTTACACGGACCATAAGAGCCTCCAGCACATCCTCGATCAGAAGGAGCTTAATATGCGACAACGACGTTGGGTAGAGCTACGCAACGATTATGAATGTGATATCCGTTATCACCCGGGGAAAGCAAACGTTGTTGCAGATGCGCTCAGTAGGAAGGAACGGGAAAAGCCTCTACGTGTGCGTGCTTTGGGTTTAACCATACAAACGAGTTTGACTGATCGAATTCATGATGCACAGCGAGAAGCTTTGAAGGATGACGGTTTGAGAGGAGAAGGTTTGAAGGGCTTAGAATGTAAACTGATATTGAAAGCGGATGAAGTAATGTACTTCATGGACCGAGTCTGGGTTCCGCTTAAAGGTAACCTCCGTGAATTGATTATGAGCGAAGCTCATAAATCCAAGTATTCCATTCACCCAGGTTCTACCAAGATGTATCAGGACATTAAGGAGTTTTACTGGTGGCCAAAGATGAAGAGAGATATTGCGGCCTACATGAGTAAATGTCTGACATGCTCTAAGGTTAAAGCTGAACACCAGAAGTCGTCTGGTCTTCTGCAGCAACCACAGATCCCTAAGTGGAAATGGGAACATCTTACGATGGACTTTATCACCAAGTTACCCCGTACGTCGTGTGGACACAATATGATCTGGGTAATTGTGGATCGATTGACAAAGTCTGCTCATTTCCTGGCACTTAAGGAAACCGACAATACGGAGAAGATATCGCAGCTGTACCTTAACGAGATTGTAGCCCGTCATGGAGTACCAGTGTCAATCATTTCGGATAGAGACGGACGATTTGACTCCAAATTTTGGCGATCTCTCCAGAAATTCCTGGGTTCTCGTTTGGATATGAGTACTGCATATCATCCTCAAACGGTTGGTCAGAGCGAAATGACCATTCAGACGTTAGAGGATATGCTGAGAGCGTGTGCGATTGATTTCGGTGGAAGTTGGGATACTCATTTGCCCTTGGCAGAGTTCTCTTACAACAATAGTTACCACGCCAGCATAAAAGCCGCTCCATTTGAAGCCCTGTATGGAAGGAAGTGTCGATCACCGCTCTGTTGGGCAGAAGTTGGCGAGAAGCATTTAACCGGACCTGAGATTATTTAGGAGACCACGGACAAAGTTGTCCAGATCAAGAATAGGTTGAAGGCTGCCGCGGATCGACAGAAGAGTTAT
>JARYGA010019340.1:0-31401 GCA_030545235.1 Helianthus tuberosus
AAGGGTTCTTGCGTCCGAGCTTGCGAAGATGACATGTTCGAAGACGTGTTGGAAGAAGGTTTAGGCCCCATCCCGCGGTACCATCCTCGCCGCTCTCCCAACGCTTCTTGATACGGGGCAATTGGAGGACCATCGCCGCTCCATTCATCTGTGGCCTGTTGTATGTTTCACTGTATTTTACGAAGATGATTAAATATATATGTGTGTATATATATATATATATATATTTGTTATAGAAAATAATACTTAAAAGAAATGTCACACCCCAACCGATGGCGGAAATCATCGGGGCATGGCACTGAGCGAAACAGATTGTCCAGAAGTTTGCATAACAACTATCATTACCATTTAATTTAAGTTAACATGTCCCATACCACGTCTCAAATAGTAAGCAAATTATTACAGAAAACATCAAGACAAATATCATGTTTCGACAACTCAGATTCGAATAAAAATAGTTTATTTATTGGTTTCTAGGACCCCATTTCCTAGCTTCGATTTCATCACAGCGCAGCGAGCATCCTAGACCTTTCCTAGCCTCAAGTTCACAGCATGCTAAGCATGTAAACTTCCTAAGCACCTGTCACATACGTTAAAATAAAGTCAATACATAAAATGTAAAGGTGAGCATACAAGTTTGATAATAGCATATAGAGTTCGAATTCGTTTACGCGTAACCAGCACGTACACATAGTGAAATGAAGCACGTTAGTTATCGACATAGATCCATCGATACCAATGACTGCGGGTTGACTGCCTGAGGCAGTTCGCAATACATGATTACCACCGTAATCCATGCAAGTAAAAGATCCTTAACAACCCCCGTGTAAACGGGTGCTGAGTCCAAACTATAGTACTATCGTTGCTAATGCAGGTAGACAACATTCCATGTGTTAACATAACAAATAAGCATTCATGAGCCACGTATAACATGCATTAACGGTTAGCGTTCAAGTAGTTTGAGTAGTGTGATAATTGTAGTTTGAATATTCGTAACGTATGTAACACCCAAAAGTGCTTAAAGCAAAAAGGAATCGAGTATACTCACAGCGATTTATGGATTGAAGGGAGCGCTTAGCGAATACGGTTAGCCTGAATAGATTCGGTAGCATAACGATAAGTGAAACGTAAAACAGAAACAAGTGTGGAGGAGTCGGACAGCTGGTCGATCGGACGGTAGTTCGATCGGACGGCTGACCGTTCGGCTGACAGCCCGTACGGTCTGCTGTTCGATCGGTCGGTAGGCCGATCGGACGGCTGTTCGAGTGGATTGTTCCTTCCTTTGAGAAGGATGTGTTTGTGTATGATGGCTTGACATTTGAAGTTTTCGTTGTAGCATTTTGAAAACATTGAAGTACCTCTGCCTTTCAGGTCGGTCGATCGGACGGCTGTTCGATCGGCCGGCAGCCCTATTGGTTAGGCATTCAACAGAGTTTCAAGGTTAAGTCTTTGGATCGGACAGATGTTCGATCGGACATGTGTTCGATCGGACAGATGTTCGATCGGTTGGCAAGTCAACAAGTCAAAGACTTTAATGAATTGCAAGATGTTATTCAGTGGATCGGATGGTTGATCGATCAAGCAGCCTAACTGCTGTTCGATCGGACAGCAGGGTGTCACCTGATCGGACGGCTGTTCGATCGGGTGGCACTTCTAGTGCATTGAACATGTTGAAAATTGTTTAAGTGTTGAAGCATAGTATCTCATGATCCGAAGAGTAATCCGATCGGACAGTAATTCGATCGAACAACAGTTCGTTCAATACCATTCTTCAGAACAAGTTGTTTGTGTGGGACCATGTGCTAGCCGATCGGATGGCCAGTCGATCGGCTGGTTTATCCGATCGGCTGGCTGTCCGTTCGGACAGCAGTCCGATCGGTCAGCATCCTGACCTGATCAGCCTTGCGTCTAACACCTTGGTTGTTCTGTTTGTTTGTCGTTTTATCGAGGTACTTTGACAGCGAGTAAAACCATAGATGCCTCGTTCTTACTTGGTCTCCCGGGTCGGACAGGAATCACCCAAATCCGGTCGGTGGTCTGTTCGGAACGAAGTTTAACATTTATCCCGAAGTCGGTTAACCTCGTGGATAGAATCCAGATCTTGATCCGTATAACCACTGAAGTGATTTGTAAGCCGGCTCAGGTTCCGTTTCTACTGGTTCGAAGTTACTGAGTGACAAAGAGTTGAAGGAAGGTTGGTAAACCCGTCTTTCCGCCCTTGTCACTGTGTATATGTCCAGATCTAGGAAAGATCCTTGTTGGTTTATGTGGAAATCGACTAGATCCAAGTCATTCTTGGTGGGTTGAGGCCAAAACATGAAGTTCTTCAAGAACTCATGATGACATCATCCTAGAACACTTGATTCTTGGTGATTTCACGGTTAAAAGTTTAGATTTGAAAGACAGAAAGGTGTAGGAGTGTGTATAGATCAAGAAAGTACAAGATTTAGGACGAAGACTTACCGGAATCGAGAGAAATCTGAGAAAAGGCGAGTTGAGCTTGCTGGTCGAACAGAGGTTTCCAAAAGTGGTAAAGGATGACAATGACAGGGGTATTTATAGGATGACAAAAGAGGAAAGGGCTAGCCGATCGGCTGGCAGCTCGATCGGACAGCCTGTCCGATCGGACAGCAGTCTGTTCGGCTGGTTGTTCGATCAGCTGGGAAGCCTGACCGATCCGTTGCACCGTTCAAGTGTTTCGCGCGACGATTTCAGATATTTCGATTTCGATTGCGAGCGGTTCGATATGATAGGGTTTCCTAGTCAAATTACTTTCAGTCTCCACTACTTCGATTGTGATTTGAGTTCGAGTTCGATAGCATTCGAGTTAGATTTCGAGTTCGATTGAGTTCGCTTGATTATCACAACACAACATAAATAAACATGCACATGTAACACGTAAGGCACACACACACACACGTATAAACCATAAGTAAAATTACGTAGCTCGAGTTACGATTCGATGTCGATTCATTTAGCATAGCTTGATTAACTTTATCGCATTGTTACTTCCTATAGTTCACAGTTGTAGGTCGATTGAAATACGATTAATACTCATCGATTATTGTAATGAACGACACTTACTCCACATAATGCAAATAAAATAAAGACATTTCTACAAGTTAAGTTGCGCGAATCGGTCGTTGACTTTGACCTTGACTTTTGTAACACCCCGAAAAATATAAAACCTTATATTAGAATTATAAAGTATAAATAAATGAGAATTTACCAACTAGGAATTTTAACCTAGTTAGTTACAAGTTTAGAAATAACCTATAGTAGGGTTAAAAGCAACTAAATTAAATGTTGATCAAAATGGAGGGACCTAAGTTGTAAAAATTGAAACTTAATTTTTATTAATCAAATAAAACACACCAAACACCCCACACGGAGGTTTCTGGTCGTACAAGCAGAGCAAGGGGGCGATCCCCACACATCAAAACCCTAAATCTTCACTAAACTTGCAAATTGAAGGCTCAATCCAAGTTTAAATCGAAATTAAAGCATAGATTCTTGATCCTCATCGCAAGAGGATTCCAAGGTATGTAAAATTTAAGGAAAACTCTCAACTTGAATGTCTCATGAAATTGGGAAAAATCTGAATTTCTAGTTGCATGTGTGTATTATGATGATTAGGAACAACTATAGTGCCTAGGGACAAAACCCTAGACAAATAGAAGTTGAAATCATATGTAATTTTGGTGAACCCATGAACACCATTGTAGGTGATTAGTGGGTTATGTGTAATTTGATGAACACTAGGAAATAGATTGTTAATCTAGTGTAATTTGGCAATTTTGAAGTGATTCCAGAAAATTTGAAGTTATCAATCATGTAAAAAGGTTGAATGATGTGAAATTAGGGCTAAATAATAAACTAGAGATATGATGTTTAATCATGTAAAAATCTGCCCATGAAGTGTTTGTTGAAATGCCTCTATGAAGGCTTAAAACTGAAATTCCAAGTTTAAACGCATAATCATGATGTTTGATGTATTATGCGAATTATGATATGAAGAGAGTTCTAAACATATGATAAATGAACTCTATAGGAATGGGCGCAGGAGCGACAAGCGGACAAGCGGGTGGCGAACCACGTTTAAAAGGTCTACTTTGAAGGTACGTAACTTGATTAGTTACATTAAGTGTGTTGTTGATAAGTTTCGTAAATCTTATTGTTGAAACAAAATTTGCGTTGAATTTATATTGATTATGGTTGGAATATGAATTAATAGACTTAGTATAGTCAACGAACCAGTTGGTAGTCATCATAAGTGGATGGTTCCACAAGATGAGCCAACGGATCTATTAGTTGTGAAAATTGTAGTTTAAAGCGTTCTAGTAGTTGATAATGGCGACAATAATCACAAAGGCATTAAACAATGAAGTTGGTAAGAAATGTGGGTGATAACAAGCCTCGGATGTTGGGCATAAGGCGCCATAGGTTTAATAGTTAGATGGTAGTAAAATGTGTAAGGTTAGAATGGGTCGAATAATTACATAGTGACATATGGTATTTCGGTCCGTAAATTAAATTTTGGGTATAAATTTTATAATAGTTATGTCGGTAATGAATTTACAGACATATAGGAAGAAAAATCACTTAAAACGGACTTACGAGTCAAAAGATATGGCCAAACGAAGTTAAAAACTGGAATTTCCGGAGCTGGCAGCAAATGCAGCTCATAAAACTGGAGCTGCTGGAAAACCCATTCCCCCGCGCCACGTGGAAGACGACAGGAAAGTTGCCGCGACACGCGGGAGGTTCTCGCGGCCCGCGTAAAACCTCTCGCGGGGCGCGAGCGACCCGGATCCGAATTTTTCGTTTGTTTTCAATAGGTCATGTTGGGGAACTTATGGATGGCGATCAAGCATATGATGAAGAACCGAACACTACATTTTAAAGCTTCCGCAACGTCTTAAATCTTTAGTACTTTTGTGTATGGGTTGTAAACACTTGTTAAACAACTTTTAAAATGTTTTAACTTAGTCATTAGTTGACTAAGGTTGATGTTACTTATGAACTTTGTTTATGAAAGTCATGTTAATTAAACAATATTATATTTGAAATGGTATAACCTATTACTAAAATCAAGTAAAGTTAGACGGGTGTTACAAGTTGGTAATCAGAGCTTAAGGTTGTCAACAAAGTGTTCGGTTCAAGCTTGATCGATCGTCCGGTAAGAATTAACTTATTATGTTAAGTAGATTATAGATTATGTCTTGTGTAAGGAATAAGAAACGAATTGTTATGCATGGGAAGAGCGTGTTAACACACTCAAACCCGGAAAGTGCACTAAATGTGAACGGTTAAAGCAAGTTGGGAACTTGGCTAAACCGAAACAAATGAAACAATGCCATGAATGAAATGTTTAACGTTTGATGTAAACATTTCAGTTTCAAGATGTCGAAAGAGAGAAATAATGATCCGGTGCCGACAAGCACCGAACAATTGAAAGAAATGATTGCCGAGGAGGTAGGAAAGGCAATTGAAGGCAGTCTATCCGGGTTTATAGACAAGATCCAAAGTACAGTGTTGTCGCTCGTAGAAGAGTGAGTTAAAAGGTTGGAGGATACTGTCAACCTTACGAAAGACAAAATGGGAGAACGTAAAGGGTGCTCATATAAGGAATTCATGGCGTGTAAACCGCCAATCTATAACGGGGAAGTCGACCCGATAATTTGCCAAAGATGGTTGGGCGACATTGAAGGGGTGTTTGAAAGAACCCATTGTGACGAAAGTGATTTCGTTGCTTATGGAACGGGCCAGTTAAGAGGACAAGCCGAGGATTGGTGGGATAACAAAAAGAATGAAATAGGGGCCGAAGCGGCAAGGACCATGACATGTGAAGAGTTTAAGACACCATTTCTTAAACATCATAGTCCCAAAGCGGTCATTAACAAAATCAAGGAAGAGTTCATGCAACTTAGGCATAAGGGTGAAACCATAGACAAGATCACGGCGATGTTTATGGATAAGATGAAGTTTAGTAGTGAATTGGTGACGAACATAAAATATACTACTACTACTACAATATGTTGAGCTCTGAATATAAGGAGTTTATGACTCCTTCAAAATACGAGACCGTTACCGAAATCATTAACGTTGCTCGGGAACGGGAAATCGAATTGAAGAAACAAGTCGAAAGAGGTGAACAAAGGGCACATGATGTGAATCCAAGCCCGACAAAGAAAGCCCGAATTGGAGAATCGGGGAAGAAGGTGGATACTAAAGGTGGGTCGCCAAGTTGTAAGGTGTGCGGGAAGGGACACAAAGGGGAATGTCGGTTCAAAGACAAGCCATGCCCTATATGTAATAAGACGGGGCACACGGCCTCGCTATGCCCGGGAAAAGTCTCTGTTTGCTACAAATGTTATCAACCTGGCCACAAAAAGTCCGAATGTCCGGACTTAGTTGGAAAGAGAGATGTTAAAGAATCTCCAACAGAAGCTCCCAAAGCGAAGGCTAGGTCCTTCCAACTCACCGCGGCTGAAGCAAAGACAGAACCCGATGTGGTTTCAGGTATATTCACAATTAACTCAATTCCAGCACGTGTATTGTTTGATACGGGTGCGAATAAATCCTTCATTTCGCATGGATTTATTCGACATCCTTCATTTGTATTGACGAAATTACCTGTGCCCTTAGAAGTTGAAATAGGGGACAACAAAAGTTTTATAGTTTGTGATGTTTGTCGAGGTTGCAAATTAAGCATCGACGATGAAGAATACTTTATAGACCTAATCCCGATGTCAATGGGGGAATTTCAAGTAGTCGTTGGGATGGATTGGCTAGCCCAACACCATGCAAAAGTCGTGTGTTTTCGTAAAGAGATAAAACTAACATCTCCGAGCGGGAAACACGTTACCATCTATGGCGAAAAAGGAGGTAACCCCATATTGTGCTCAATGTTGAAAGCTCACAAGCTTATGAAGTGAGGATGCAAGGCATTCATGATATACACAAATGAGCCCGAGAAAGAATCACGGAAGATTGAAGATGTACCGGTAGTACGAGATTATGAAGATGTGTTCCCGGAAGATTTACCGGGGATACCGCCTGAACGGGAAGTAGAGTTCGGGATCGAATTGATTCTGGGCGCAAAACCCGTAGCAAAAGCCCCGTACCGACTCGCACCGTCGGAATTACAAGAGTTGATGTCCCAAATTCAAGACCTGCTTGACAAGGGATTCATAAGGCCGGGTGTGTCTCCTTGGGGCGCACCGGTACTGTTCGTGAGAAAGAAAGACGGGAGCATGCGCATGTGTATCAATTACCGGGAGTTAAACAAACTCACGGTAAAGAACCGATACCCGCTTCCGAGGATAGATGATTTATTCGACCAATTACAAGGTGCGAATTGGTTTTCAAAAATTGACCTTAGATCTGGGTATCACCAACTAAAGGTCAAGGAAGAAGATGTGCCTAAGACGGCTTTCCGCACGAGATACGGACATTACGAATTCCTCGTGATGTCATTTGGGCTAACAAATGCACCCACGGCTTTCATGGACCTCATGAACCGGGTTTGCAAGCCAATGTTGGATAAGTCGGTCATCGTGTTTATCGATGACATCTTGGTGTATTCGAAAAGTGAAGCGGAACATGCACACCATTTACAAGAGGTGTTAGAGATACTTAGGCAAGAGAGGTTATATGCAAAATTCTCTAAATGTGCCTTTTGGTTACGAGAGGTACAATTTCTCGGCCACGTCATAAGTGCCGACGGAGTATTGGTGGATCCGTCCAAGATCGAGGCTGTGTCAAAATGGAATCCCCCGAAGAACCCTTCGGAAATTAGAAGCTTTTTGGGGCTTGCGGGATACTATAGGAGATTCATTCAAGATTTCTCCAAGATTGCGTCACCGCTAACAAAGCTAACCCAAAAGAAAGAGAAGTTCATTTGGGGTGTCGATCAAGAAAAAGCGTTTCAAACGCTAAAAGAAAAGTTAACTCAAGCTCCGGTACTGACATTGCCGGACGGAGTCGAAGATATGGTGGTTTATTCGGATGCTTCACTGTCGGGGCTCAGGTGCGTTTTAATGCAACGGGGCAAGGTTATAGCTTATGCCTCGAGGCAATTGAAAATACACGAGAAGAAATATCCCACGCATGATCTTGAGTTGGCTGCGGTGGTAATTGCCTTAAAAATTTGGAGGCACTACTTATATGGGGTAAAGGGCACCATATTCACCGATCACAAGAGCTTGAAATACTTCTTCGATCAGAAGGAGTTAAATATGCGACAAAGGCGATGGCTAGAAACGGTGAAAGACTTCGATTGTGAAATACATTATCACCCCGGAAAGGCTAACGTGATGGCGGATGCTCTGAGCAGAAAAGCGGACTATGTCCCAATACGAGTAAGATCGATGCAACTCGTGGTGACCTCGGGTATACTTGAACGTATTCGAGAGGCGCAATTAGAAGCAATGAAAGAAGAGAATTGGAAGAAAGAAAGAATAATCGGTCAGTTGAAAGATTTGTCGGATGGGAATAACGGGTTGAAGACTCGATCCGGAAGGATATGGGTCCCACATACTTGTGGGGTGAAGGCGCTTCTACTTAATGAAGCTCATAAATCCCGATATTCAATTCATCCGGGTGCGACCAAGATGTACAATGATCTAAAACAAAATTATTGGTGGCCTGGAATGAAGAGGGATGTGGCGAAGTATGTGGAAAAATGTTTGACATGTTTACAAGTCAAGGCGGAGCACCAGAAACCATACGACAAACTCCAACCGTTAGAAATTCCGGTTTGGAAATGGGAACATATTACAATGGACCTATTAACTAAGTTTCCTAAGACGAATCGTGGTTTCGATGCCATATGGGTAGTGGTGGATAGATTGACGAAAAGTGCTCACTTTATTCCGATTCGTGAGACTTATACATCAGAAAAGATGTCAGAAGTTTACACTAATGAAATAATAGCACGTCATGGGGTGCCGGTATCCATCGTGTCTGATAGGGATACCCGGTTTACTTCAAATTTCTGGCGAGATTTCCAAGAGCAAATGGGAACCAAATTGTTCATTAGCACTGCGTACCATCCTTAAATGGATGGACAGAGTAAAAGAACGATACAAACATTGGGGGACATTCTACGGGCGTGTATAATCGACTTTGGAGGAAGTTGGGATGTTCACCTACCGTAAGTCGAGTTCTCGTATATTAACAGCTACCAATCTAGTACTAAGATGGCACCGTACGAAATGCTTTATGGTAGGAAGTGTCGAACCCCGGTATGTTGGGGTGAAGTGGGACCACGTGAACTCGCCCACCAAGATATAGTACGAGCCACGAATGAAAAGATTGAAATAGTTCGGGCACACTTGAAAGCGGCTCAAGACAGGCAAAAGGCGTATGCTGATAAAAGGAATAGGCCAATCGAATTCCAGGTTGGCGACATGGTCATGCTAAAAGTTTCCCCATGGAAGGGCGTTATTAGATTCAGAAAAAGGGGGAAGCTAAGCCCGAGGTTTATTGGGCCATTTAAAATTATCGGAAGGGTTGGCAAGGTAGCTCACCGCCTTGAGCTACCGGAGGAACTAAGTGGGATTCATGGCACGTTTCACGTGTCATAATTACGAAAGTGCCTAGCAGACGAAACAGCCTATATTCATTACGATGATATCGAAGTGGATAATAGTTTGAATTATGCGGTGAGACCGGTGGAGATTTTAGACCGAAAGGTCAAACATTTACGAAATAAACAAATTGATCAAGTCAAAATCAAATGGGAGCATAGGAAAGGTTCGGACACTACGTGGGAGTCCGAAGAGGAGATGCGACGTCTCCACCCTACATTATTTGGTACGTACTTCAGTTTCGGGGACGAAACCCTTTTTAAGGGGGGGTGGACTTGTAACACCTCGAAAAATATAAAACCTTATATTAGAATTATAAAGTATAAATAAATGAGAATTTACCAACTAGGAATTTTAACCTAGTTAGTTACAAGTTTAGAAATAACCTATAGTAGGGTTAAAAGCAACTAAATTAAATGTTGATCAAAATGGAGGTACCTAAGTTGTAAAAATTGAAACTTAATTTTTATTAATCAAATAAAACACACCAAACACCCCACAAGGAGGTGTCTGGTCGTACAAGCAGAGCAAGGGGGCGATCCCCACACATCAAAACCCTAAATCTTCACTAAACTTGCAAATTGAAGGCTCAATCCAAGTTTAAATCGAAATTAAAGCATAGATTCTTGATCCTCATCGCAAGAGGATTCCAAGGTATGTAAAATTTAAGGAAAACTCTCAACTTGAATGTCTCATGAAATTGGGAAAAATCTGAATTTCTAGTTGCATGTGTGTATTATGATGATTAGGAACAACTATAGTGCCTAGGGACAAAACCCTAGACAAATAGAAGTTGAAATCATATGAAATTTTGGTGAACCCATGAACACCATTGTAGGTGATTAGTGGGTTATGTGTAATTTGATGAACACTAGGAAATAGATTGTTAATCTAGTGTAATTTGGCAATTTTGAAGTGATTCCAGAAAATTTGAAGTTATCAATCATGTAAAAAGGTTGAATGATTAATTAGGTCTAAATAATAAACTAGAGATATGATGTTTAATCATGTAAAAATCTGCCCATGAAGTGTTTGTTGAAATGCCTCTATGAAGGCTTAAAACTGAAATTCCAAGTTTAAACGCATAATCATGATGTTTGATGTATTATGGGAATTATGATATGAAGAGAGTTCTAAACATATGATAAATGAATTCTATAGGAACCACATTTAAAAGGTCTACTTTGAAGGTACGTAACTTGATTAGTTACATTAAGTGAGTTGTTGATAAGTTTCGTAAATCTTATTGTTGAAACAAAATTTGCGTTGAATTTATATTGATTATGGTTGGAATATGAATTAATAGACTTAGTATAGTCAACGAACCAATTGGTAGTCATCATAAGTGGATGGTTCCACAAGATGAGCCAACGGATCTATTAGTTGTGAAAATTGTAGTTTAAAGCGTTCTAGTAGTTGATAATGGCGACAATAATCACAAAGGCATTAAACCATGAAGTTGGTAAGAAATGTGGGTGATAACAAGCCTCGGATGTTGGGCATAAGGCGCCATAGGTTTAATAGTTAGATGGTAGTAAAATGTGTAAGGTTAGAATGGGTCGAATAATTACATAGTGACATATGGTCTTTCGGTCCGTAAATTAAATTTTGGGTATAAATTTTATAATAGTTATGTCGGTAATGAATTTACAGACATATAGGAAGAAAAATCACTTAAAACGGACTTACGAGTCAAAAGATATGGCCAAATGAAGTTAAAAACTGGAATTTCCGGAGCTGGCAGCAAATGCAGCTCATAAAACTGGAGCTGCTGGAAAACCCATTCCCCCGCGCCACGCGGAAGACGACAGGAAAGTTGCCGCGACACGCGGGAGGTTCTCGCGGCCCGCGTAAAACCTCTCGCGGGGCGCGAGAGACCCGGATCCGAATTTTTCGTTTGTTTTCAATAGTTTTGACCCTAGATTTCAATTATACATGTTTTAATATTGTCGAAACTAACCTTTGATGTGGTTTTGACATTAGGTCATGTTGGGGAACTTATGGATGGCGATCAAGCATATGATGAAGAACCGAACACTACATTTTGAAGCTTCCGCAACGTCTTAAATCTTTAGTACTTTTGTGTATGGGTTGTAAACACTTGTTAAACAACTTTTAAAATGTTTTAACTTAGTCATTAGTTGACTAAGGTTGATGTTACTTATGAACTTTGTTTATGAAAGTCATGTTAATTAAACAATATTATATTTGAAATGGTATAACCTATTACTAAAATCAGGTAAAATTAGACGGGTGTTACAACTTTGACTTTCACTTATGAAAACACGGGGTGTTACAGCCTCCTCTTGTTTAGGGAATTTCGTCCCGAAATTAAGCTGGAAGCTGCTACAACCACCATGAATCACGTGAAGACTTTCTCTATCTAGACTTTCTCCTGGAACAACTGCGGGTACTTGGCCTTCATGTCGCTTTCGAGTTCCCAAGTGAACTCTGCGCCTCGTTTGCCTTCCCATCGGACCTTCACGATAGGAATGCGTGAGCGCCTGAGCTACTTGGTTTGGCGATCCATGATTTCGACAGGCTTTTCCACGAAGTGTAATGTTTCGTTCACTTGTAGATCGTCTAGAGAGACGTGTAAGTCGTGGTCGGCGATGCACTTTCGGAGGTTTGACACGTGGAAAGTCGGGTGGACGTTACTAAGTTCCTCCTGTAATTCGAGTCTGTAGGCGACTTTTCCGATTCTTTCAAGAATCTTAAAAGGTCCAACATATCAAGGCGCGAGTTTCCCTTTCTTGCCGAATCGGACTACACCCTTCCAAGGTGATACCTTTAGGAGTACGTAGTCACCAACGCTAAATTCACGGAGCTTGCGCTTTTTATCGGCGTAAACCTTCTGTCGATCCCGAGCTTTCACTAGGTTGTTTCTGATTTGGAAAATTTTGTCTGTCGTTTCTTGTAATAGCTCAGGACCGGTTAGTTGCGAGTGACCGATCTCGTGCCACACAATAGGCGATCGACATCTTCTTCCATACAATGCCTCGAAAGGTGCCATCTCGATGCTAGAATGATAGCTATTGTTATACGAGAATTCGACTAATGGCAGGTGTTTATCCCAATTACCACCGAAGTCTAGAACACACGCACGGAGCATGTCTTCAAGAATGCGGATCGTTCTTTCAGTCTGGCCGTCGGTTTGAGGGTGGAAAGCAGTACTTAGATTAAGCGTTGTACCGAGTGCCGTTTGAAACGTTTCCCACAATCGTGAAGTAAACCGAGCATCACGGTCAGAGATGATGTCACGAGGCGTCCCATGATTACAAATGATCTCGTCGGTGTAGATTCGGGCTAATCATTCCACCTTGTAGTCTTCTCGTATAGGCAGAAAGTGAGCTGATTTAGTCAATCGGTCGACCACAACCCATATGCTGTCATGACCTGAGGACGTGGGTGGTAGCTTGGTTACGAAATCCATAGCTATGCTCTCCCACTTCCAGATGGGAATTGGTGGTTGTTCGAGCAAGCCAGAGGGTCTTTGATGTTCGGCCTTGATTCTAGCACAAGTTAGGCATCTTCCGACGTAGAGAGCGATATCCCTTTTCATGCCCGGCCACCAGTACTTGTAACGAAGATCCTGGTACATTTTGTCAGCACCGGGGTGAACTGAGTAGCGGGATTTATGGGCTTCGTCCATGATAATCTGTCGCAATTTGGTTCGCTTGGGAATCCAAACTCGGTCTAAAAAGTGGAATATCCCATTTGATTTGCTCACAAGTTGGGCTCCATCGTGGTAGATTCTTTCTTTCTTCAAGGTGCGTTCGTTGAAACATGCATGTTGAGCATCGCGGATGAGTGTTTCGAGGTTGTGCTGGGCTTGAACATTACGAGTGCTAAGCAGGTAGCTCCGTCTGCTAAGTGCGTCGGCAACAACATTTGCTTTGCCTGGGTGATAACGAATCTCACAGTCGTAATCGTTGAGAAGTTCTACCCATCGGCGTTGACGCATATTAAGTTCCTTCTGATTAAAGATATGCTGTAGGCTCCTATGATCGGTGAAGATCGTACACTTAGAACCATACAGGTAGTGTCGCCAAATCTTTAATGCAAAAACAACCGCGCCTAGCTTGAGATCATGGGTTGTATAGTTCTTCTCGTGGATTTTGAGCTGACGAGATGCGTAAGCTATGACCTTGTCCCGTTGCATAAGCACACAACCAAGACCAAGGTTGGAAGCATCACAGTAGACAATGAAATCATTGTTTCCGTCGGGCAATGTGAGAACAGGAGCATTGCAAAGCATGTGTTTGAGGGTTCGAAAGGCAGACTCTTGTTTAGTTCCCCAAACAAAAGGCTGATCCTTATGTGTAAGAGAGGTAAGTGGTACAGCAATCTTCGAGAATCCTTCGATAAATCGGCGATAATAGCCTGCTAGTCCGAGAAAGGAGCGGACTTCGGACGGATTCTTAGGTGTAACCCAACTCTTGACTGCTTCAATCTTCGCAGGATCAACGTGGATACCCTGACTATTTACAATGTGACCCAGAAATTGAACTTCCCCTAACCAGAATTCGCACTTGGAGAACCTGGCATAGAGTTGGTTCCCCTGGAGTAACTCGAGAACCAAACGTAGATGTTACGCGTGTTCGGCTTTCGATTTGGAATAGATCAAGACATCGTCGATGAATACGATGACGAAACGGTCGAGATATGGTTTACACACGCGATTCATCAAATCCATGAAAACCGCTGGTGCGTTTGTTAGACCAAAAGGCAAGATAACGAATTCGTAATGGCCGTAACGAGTTCGAAATGCGGTTTTGGGTATATCCTCCTCTTGAATGCGTAGCTGGTGGTAACCTGAACGTAGATCGATCTTGTTAGACCAAAACACGTAGCGCTTTGTAGTTGATCAAACAAATCATCGATACGAGGCAGAGGGTAGCGGTTCTTGATAGTTAACTTATTCAATTCCCGGTAGTCGATGCACATCCGGAACGACCCATCCTTCTTTTTGACGAAAAGGACTGGCGCGCCCCAAGGAGAGGTGCTCGGGCGAATGAAACCTTTTTCAAGTAATTCCTGGAGTTGGGTTGAGAGTTCGCGCATTTCTGACGGTGCGAGTCGGTAAGGAGCTTTGGCAACAGGGTTGGCTCCAGGAATGAGGTCAATACGAAAGTCGATATCACGACTTGGCGGTAGTCCGGGAAGATCCTCTGGAAAAACATTAGGAAATTCTCGAACCACAGGGACGTCTTTCACTTCCTTCTTCTCTTTCTTTTCCTTCTCTGCTACTACAATGTTTGCCAAGAAAGCCCTGTATTCCTTGCGGAGATACTTGCTAGCTTGGATACATGACATAAGCTTGTGCCCCTTTGAGGTAGTATCGCCATATACACACAATAAGTCACCATTCGCGAGTGAAAAACGAATCATCTTGTCGAAGCATACAACTTCAGCATGGTTTTCTCGAAGAAAGTCCATGCCTGTTATGACGTCAAAGCTTCCAAGTTGCATCGGAATAAGGTCGATTGGGAAGATGTGATTGTTGTGCTCAAGAGTACAATCACGGATAACAGAATTAACAGCGACGGTTCTTCTAGTAGCGACTTCTACGTCGAACTTCGAGGATAGTTGGGAACGTTTACGACTAAGGAGTTTCTCAAATTCGAGTGACACAAAGCAATTATCGGCTCCGGTATCAAACAAACATGAAGCATAAATACCATTCACAAGGAACGTACCATTGACCACGTTGTTGTCGGCCTGGGCTTGACGCACGTTGAGGTTGAAAGTTCTGGCACGTGCGGCCTGTTGTTGCTGCTGCTGTTGTTGTTGCTGCTGTGGCTGCTGTTGCTGAGGCTCTTGTTTCACGACCCTGTTTGGGCACACGTTGGCAAAGTGGTTCGGGTCGCCACACGCGAAGCAGGCTCTGGCTTTGACTGCGGGTGCCGGAGGAGCTTGTTGACCCTGTGGGGAAGTGATTAGAGCTTGGTTGGCAGGAGCTTGACGAATATGGCAATTGGCAGTAAAGTGGTCGTATACGTTGCAATGAGCACAGAAGCGGCATTGAATAGCAGTCGGGTGGTGGTAGGTGCAAGTAGGGCAGAGCGGATGTGGCCCAGTGTATGCACGCTTTGCAGGCGGTGCATTGGCCACAGGCGCCGCTACTTGACGCTGTTGGGCAGGTACAGCTTGAATTGGTGCAGCAGTAATCGCACAGTTCTTGTTGGTGGAGCTGTTCTTTCTCTTGTTCTTTCTCTTGTTGCTTGATGAGGTGGGTTCAGCAGTGGGTGCGGTAGCTGTAGCTTGATGCAGATGCTTGGAAGTCTTATCCAATACCCCAGCCTTAACCCGTTTGTCGTTGATTTCAGCGGCCAACAGATAGGTTTCCTCGATCGTCGTAGTCTTAGCCGCTTGCACGAAATCAGCAACGCAATCGGGCAAAGCTCGGATATACTTCTTGATTGTCATGTCGGGAGTCTTGACTTAGTTGGGACAGATAATGCTGAGCTGCTTGAAACGAGCAGTAAGACCAGCATTGTCACCATCCTTGTGCTGTATGTGCCAAAATTCATCTTCCAGCTTTTGACGTTCGTGAGGAGGGCAGAATTCCTCTAGCATAACTTCCTTGAGCTCGTCCCACGACAGTCCGTAGGCTGCATCATTCCCTCGCTTGTTCCTCTCGGCCATCCACCAGTCTAGAGCTCGGGACTGGAAAACGCCGGTAGCGTTCAGAGTTCGAAGGTCATCAGGGCAACCACTTTGTCGCAGAGTAACCTCAATAGAGTCAAACCAGTGAAATAGTGCAGTGGACCTCCTTCGCTAGTGAATTCTTTTGGCCCACAAGACTTGAATTGCTTGAAACTGAATGGCCTTGCAGCAGCTTTAGGAGCTTCGGTTCTCGATTCCTCGGATGATTTGCTGGCATTCTCATAGACGTCACTCACGGCCTTTGCCACACTTTTAGCGATAATGGAAGCAAGGCGTTTGTCCCTCTTTTCCTGACGAGAAAGTGCATGACGGGATCCAGACGACATGGTCTGCAACAGACATTGTCACAGGACTCATCACATTGTATACGAATCTCACCTCACACGCCTGCTACTTACTAAAGCTCAGGAACACGTGTACTTACGTAAATACTTATCACGAAATCACATAATCACATAGCACATAGAACACATAATCATTTAGTACCTAAGCCCGTAAGCACAGAAGCAAAGAAACACATACGCATTTAACCCATAGAGGCAATCAGAAAACAGAAACCTATCATTCCAAGTCTGCGATCGTTCGAAAAGAGCGTAACGTAAGCTAGGGAGAGGAACTAGAGAGAAAGGCAAAAGGTGATTCACATTTCTTGTATGTTTTCAGATCTATCAAAGAGTCACAGTTATAATTACGTCTCATGTGTTCGGTCTCGTTTGTGTACGGATTCCGCACGTCACACGTTTGGTTCGCAATCGTTTCGGAGTCAAAACCGGGTCATAACAAGAATCATGGTAAATTGTACATCTAGTGTGTTTTGGTCACGCACGTTCACGGATCTCGCACGTTGAACGTGTCGTTACGCAATCGTTTGGAGTCAAAATAAGCACAAAATCACAAGATGCAGTGCAAGTCGCGTGTGTCGATCGAAGTGGAACAAAAATCGAGTAAATCCCAAAGTTCAAACACATAAACAGGAAAGCACATAAATAAACACATAACGAGAAATGACACATAAAACACATATAAAATCGGCAAACTATCTTTGAAATGCTTAAAAATCGAGAGGTAGATCGTCCGCGGCTAGTGGACTTCGACTAGCCAAAGCGGTTCGACTATTCACAAGGATCCGTTGTGCACATTTAACCTTCAGGACTGCGCCTTCGCCTCGATTCTTGGGCACTTGGCACGCATCCCGTTGGTCATATCGTGACTTCAGGTCGTTGGAGTCCGTCGAGACTTTGGTGAGAGTTTTGTATAGAAGCAGAACAAGTCGTCAAGGTTAGGGTTCCACCCCTGGCTTAACAACTTCGTTCCTGTTTTGATAAAATTGAGGAGATTATTCATCAAAATATGGATTTCACTCCTGATTTGGCATAATTCTCCCCGTTTTTAGTTAAGAATGCGAGTTGATTGAGCAACTTTAGTCGAGAGTTTGCGGTTTTCACACCTATTCTTGACTTTATTGCCCACTCATAATTAGAAATTTCGAGTGTAGTGAGAGTGTAGAATAAGCGAGAATAACGAGAAGTAAGCTCGTACTTAATCCATACCGGTTAAGCACAAGTCGATCTGCTGGTTCTTAACTATAGTCTAGGTATCTAAGACTTCGACCCGGACTAGGTCGAGTCTTGCCTAATTCCCTATAGTTATGGCTCTGATACCAATCTGTCACACCCCAACCGATGGCGGAAATCATCGGGGCATGGCACTAAGCGAAACAGATTGTCCAGAAGTTTCCATAACAACTATCATTACCATTTAATTTAAGTTAACATGTCCCATACCACGTCTCAAATAGTAAACAAATTATTACAGAAAACATCAAGACAAATATCCTGTTTCGACAACTCAGATTCAAATAAAAATAGTTTATTTATTGGTTTCTAGGACCCCATTTCCTAGCTTCGATTTCATCACAGCGCAGCGAGTATCCTAGACCTTTCCTAGCCTCAAGTTCACAGCATGCTAAGCATGTAAACTTCCTAAGCACCTGTCACATACGTTAAAATAAAGTCAATACATAAAATGTAAAGGTGAGCATACAAGTTTGATAATAGCATATAGAGTTCGAATTCGTTTACGCGTAACCAGCACGTACACATAGTGAAATGAAGCACGTTAGTTATCGACATAGATCCATCGATACCAATGACTGCGGGTTGACTGCCTGAGGCAGTTCGCAATACATGATTACCACCGTAATCCATGCAAATAAAAGATCCTTAACAACCCCCGTGTGAACGGGTGCTGAATCCAAACTATAGTACTATCGTTGCTAAGGCAGGTAGACAGCATTCCATGTGTAAACATAACAAACAAGCATTCAATGGCCACGTATAACATGCATTAACGGTTAGCCTTCAAGTAGTTTGAGTAGTGTGATAATTTTAGTTTGAATATTCGTAACGTATGTAACACCCAAAAGTGCTTAAAGCAAAAAGGGATCGAGTATACTCATAGCGATTTATGGATTGAAGGGAACACTTAGCGAATACGGTTAGCCTGAATAGATTCGGTAGCATAACGATAAGTGAAACGTAAAACAGAAACAATTGTGGAGGAGTCGGACAGCTGGTCGATCGGACGGTAGTTCGATCGGACGGCTAACCGTTCGGCTGACAGCCCGTACGGTCTGCTGTTCGATCGGTCGGTAGGCCGATCGGACGGCTGTTCGAGTGGATTGTTCCTTCCTTTGAGAAGGATGTGTTTGTGTATGATGGATTGACCTTTGAAGTTTTCGTTGTAGCATTTTGAAAACATTGAAGTACCTCTGCCTTTCAGGTCGGTCGATCGGACGGCTGTTCGATCGGCCGGCAGCCCGATTGGTTAGGCATTCAACAGAGTTTCAAGGTTTAGTCTTTGGATCGGACAGATGTTCGATCGGACAGGTGTTCGATCAGACAGATGTTCGATCGGTTGGCAAGTCAACAAGTCAAAGACTTTAATGAATTGCAAGATGTTATTCAGTGGATCGGATGGTTGATCGATCGAGCAGCCTAACTGCTGTTCGATAGGACAGCAGGGTGTCACCTGATCGGACGGCTGTTCAATCGGGTGGCACTTCTAGTGCATTGAACATGTTGAAAATTGTTTAAGTGTTGAAGCGTAGTATCTCATGATCCGAAGAGTAATCCGATCGGACAGTAGTTCGATCGAACAACAGATCGTTCAATACCATTCTTCAGAACAAGTTGTTTGTGTGGGACCATGTGCTAGCCGATCGGCTGGCCAGTCGTTCGGCAGGTTTATCCGATCGGCTGGCTGTCCGTTCGGACAGCAGTCCGATCGGTCAGCATCCTGACCTGATCAGCCTTGCGTCTAACACCTTGGTTGTTCTGTTTGTTTGTCGTTTTATCGAGGTACTTTGACAGCGAGTAAAACCATAGATGCCTCGTTCTTACTTGGTCTCCCGGGTCGGACAGGAATCACCCAAATCCGGTCGGTGGTCTGTTCGGAACGAAGTTTAACATTTATCCCGAAGTCGGTTAACCTCGTGGATAGAATCCAGATCTTGAGCCGTATAACCACTGAAGTGATTTATAAGCCGGCTAAGGTTCCGTTTCTACTGGTTCGAAGTTACTGAGTGACAAGGAGTTGAAGGAAGGTTGGTAAACCCGTCTTTCCGCCCTTGTCACTGTGTATATGTCCAGATCTAGGAAAGATCCTTATTGGTTTATGTGGAAATCGGCTAGATCCAAGTCATTCTTGGTGGGTTGAGGCCAAAACATGAAGTTCTTCAAGAACTCATGATGACATCATCCTAGAACACTTGATTCTTGGTGATTTCATGGTTAAAAGTTTAGATTTGAAAGACAGAAAGGTGTAGGAGTGTGTATAGATCAAGAAAGTACAAGATTTAGGACGAAGACTTACCGGAATCGAGAGAAATCTGAGAAAAGGCGAGTTGAGCGTGCTGGTTGAACAGAGGTTTCCAAAAGTGGTAAAGGATGACAATGACAGGGGTATTTATAGGATGACAAAAGAGGAAAGGGCTAGCCGATCGGCTGGCAGCTCGATCGGACAGCCTGTCCGATCGGACAGCAGTCCGTTCGGCTGGCTGTTCGATCGGCTGGGAAGCCTGATCGATCGGTTGCACCTTTCGAGTGTTTCGCGCGACGATTTCAGATATTTCGATTTCGATTGCGAGTGGTTCGATATGATAGGGTTTCCTAGTCAAATTACTTTCAGTCTCCACTACTTCGATTGTGATTTGAGTTCGAGTTCGATAGCATTCGAGTTAGATTTCGAGTTCGATTGAGTTCGCTTGATTATCACAACACAACATAAATAAACATGCACTGGTAACACGTAAGGTACACACACGTATAAACCATAAGTAAAATTACGTAGCTCGAGTTACGATTCGATGTCGATTCATTTAGCATAGCTTGATTAACTTTATCGCATTGTTACTTCCTATAGTTCACAGTCGTAGGTCGATTGAAATACGATTAATACTCATCGATTATTGTAATGAACGACACTTACTCCACATAATGCAAATAAAATAAAGACATTTCTACAAGTCAAGTTGCGCGAATCGGTCGTTGACTTTGACCTTGACTTTGACTTTCACTTATGAAAACACGAGGTGTTAGAAGAAATACTTACGTAATTTTGTTCAGCAACCGGATCAACCCAATTCCCTTGATTGTCCGTGTGGGTTTAGCATACGTAGGTACCCAATCCATATCATGTTTAACATTAAACTTAGATTAGACATTAAATAAACAAAAGCTTACACACACGCACACATACATAAAACATTACATTTTTATAGGCGGTGCTACCGTACGACGATGTCCCCCCACGGTATGGGAATTGTTGTTTGTCGCGTACTAGTTTGTTGGCCTTGCTTTTTTTAATATATTTTTCTTGCCGAAAACCTTCGATGGTTCTCAACCAGTTTTCATAGGGCATATCCGCGGGATGGTATGCCCTTGCCCTCTCAAGATCATCGTAACCTCCCTTGCTATCAAATAATTGTCTAGCTTCATACTTGCGGTCAGTGTACCGCTTCATAAGCACACTCCTAATACCACCCTTCAAGTTTCTCGCCTCATAATCACGTTCCACTTCATCAAAATTGAAATTTTCCTACAAATTAAATAAAAAAGTTAAAATATCATATATAAATTAGATTTGCATGTGCTTAAATATTTGATAAAATTTTATGCATATAACTTATTTACCCGTAAGTGGTTCATGACGGCATCCTTGTAATGTTGTTCAACGTTATCCCATCCAATTTTATCGAACAGGATGGTCCGCCACATATACAGGCCGGCCTCCCGTGAAAACATGTCTCTTGATTTACCAACAGGGGTAAACGTGACCTGTCTGTCAAACGTAAGCGATACAGCCCCCCCCCCCCCCGCTTTTACTAGACGCCGTAGTTTCTCGTTTTTGGCTTTCCCCCTAACCTTCTTTGGGGGAACCACTGCAATTAAAACAAAAATAATTAGTAACATCATTAAAATATATAAAATATAAGGACTACAAAATAATTTAGTAAAAGACTTACCGTCAGTCTCGTGCGTGCCACGAAATCCACCAGGAGGAAGCGGTGGATCACCAGCGCCGTCACCCCCATGTCCCCAGGGGGCCACATCCGCCATCAGATAAGCGAATATCAGCAATACAGAAAACATAATCCCTATAAAGTTACAAATGTTACAGCATGTGTATCTAATAGAAATTAAGGGAAAGTACAACAATCAGCCTCAAATAAATATTTCAAACAAGTGTTTATCAAATACAAATCAATATAAATTACAATAACTTTTCTTTTAGTCAGACTCCACATAATCGGGATCATCCTCATCACAATCAGTCTCGACCTCATCACAATCAGTCTCGACCACAAACACTTCATCGGCGGTAGCCGTTGGGGGATCAACTTCAATTGAAGGCTCACGCGCAGTAACATGAGAAGATCCAATTTGAAAGTATTGGGTCAAGTCAATGACAAGTGGACAGTCAGATGAAGAGTTATTGTCGACAACGTCAATATCTTCTAAGCGTTTGTCAACATTTTGAACCTTATTGACGCGGTCATCACTTAATGGCCGATCCCAAATTCTTCGATGATTAACATTTTCGACTACCCACCTATGTTTATTTTTTTTTGGTTTCGGGACGTTTCTTGGATGAAGAACACTTGTTTGGCTTGCGTAGCAAATATGAGTTGATCGTCTTTGTCCCATTCATGTTCAGTGCTTATACTAGTGATATTATTGTCATGGTTTACACCCCTTTGAGTATCAAACCACTTGCACCGAAATAGGACAGTGGAATAATCATTTGTATAACGCAACTCAATAATTTCTTCTAATTGGCCATAAAATTTCACATCGTTCTCTCCAACCACTTCCAACCCAGAGTTTTGCGTTGCGCATTTTGCATCACGTTCAAGTGTCTTAAACCTAACACCGTTGACTATGCAAGCAGTGTAAGTGTAAGCAGTCATTTTCGCACAAATTGAAAGAGCATACAACTCCGGGTGGAATTCTGGAGAATTTTGTGTTTTCATCGAATGGAACTAACAAATATAGAGTAATAATGTTTGTTATATATGTATTACCTAGCAAGTGTACAGTAATGAGTGTTATATATGTATTATACCTTATGGAGAAACCATCCTGGAAATTTGGTTTTAAGATCATCTTGGGGATGTGTATGTTTGAATTCACTACATTGATGACAAATATAAGAAAGGAATGAAAAATACCAATTAACAGATTATGAAAAGTTAAAGATAGAAGCACTCACTTCATGTACTCCCTAACTTCTGCGCAGTTTTCGAGCACAAACCATTCCATCTTGCTTTTTTCGATGAATGATAGATATTTGTCCTTTGTTGCGCCAACAGGACGACATTTGGACTCAAACACCCATAACTTTCTTTTTTCAACAACGACATCATCGTTTCTATCTGGGCGATTGAACTTAGTCTGAACATCTTTAAGGTACATTGAACAAAATGTTAGAGCTTCTTCAAACACATAACCTTCAGCTATACAACCTTCAGGCCTTGCCGGGTTTTTGACATAGTTCTTTAGTTTTTTCATGTACCTTTCAAATGGATACATCCATATAAAAGCTACTGGACCTCCCGCAATCGCTTCATCAGGTAAATGCACAAGTAAATGAACCATAATATCAAAAAACGCAGGTGGATAGGTCATCTCTAACTTGCATAAGATGGTAACAATGTCATCCTTTGCTTTCTTCGTATCATCCACCGATAGTGTTCTAGAGCAAAGTTGCTTAAAGAACACACAAAGGTCTACTATTGGTGTAGATGTATCTTTAGTCAAAAGCCCTCTAACCCCAATCGGTATCAAACATTGTATGAGGATATGACAGTCATGAGATTTCAACCCGGTAATGTTAGCATTGTTATCCGTCACCCTCTTACTGATATTAGATCCAAACCCATCTGGTAATTTAACATTTTTTATAAACTGACAAAAAAGTTTTCGATCATCGGACTTGAATGAGTACTTTGGGTGGGGACTTAAGAACTTGCCACCCGATTGTTTCAGCCACTGTGTCGGCCGAATGTTTAGTTTTTCCAAGTCGGACCGCGCATTTGGCGTGTCTTTGCTCTTATCGTTCATTAGAAGAGTACCGAGCAAGCTGTCGCACACATTTTTCTCTATATGCATTACATCTAAGTTATGTTTCAGCTGCAAAGAAGACTAATACTCAAGGTCAAAAAAAGATGCTTCTTTTGGACCAGTTCAACTCGAAATCTGACCGGGTTATCCTCCCACCTCCAAAATCTGGATGCTTTCCTGGTAGACGATTAATTAAATGACCGAGTTGAGCTTCTATGTCAGCTGGGCTAAACTGTCTCGGAGGGTCTCGTGTCTCGGGTCTCCCGTTAAAGTCGAGACTTGTTCTCCAAGGATGGTTGGTATCTAAGAACCGGTGATGACCAACATAAGCACATTTACCAGTTACACGTATTGAAGGAGTGTCTTGGTTACAAGTTGGACATGCCATGTAGCCTTGTCCGCTCTAACCTGATAGACTACTATGGGCTGGAAAGTCATTTATGGTCCATAACAACGCCGCCTTCATTGTGAAGTATGTGTTTGTTGCTGCGTCTTTAGTACGTATACCTGTCTGCCACAATTGCTTAAGCTCATCCACTAACGGTCTAAGGAAAACGCCTATGTCTTTCCCCGGTGATTTAAGGCCAGGAATCAACAAGGTCAACATGAATGTGGACTCTCGCATGCATAGCCAGGGAGGCAGATTATATGTGGTGAGTATAACCGGCCACGTGCTATGAGTCGAGGATCCACTACCGTTGTTAAAGGGATTAAAGCCGTCAGCTGCAAGCCCTAAGCGAACATTTCGTGGCTCCATCGTGAAGTTTGGGTACTTTTTATCAAAGTCTTGCCATGCAGATCCATCAACTGGATGACGCATAGTCCCATCTTCCGATCGTCCGGTACTATGCCATATCATATATTTTGCTGTGTGCCTTGAACAATACAAACGTCGTAGTCTAGGCATCAAAGGAAAGTATCGTAACACCTTACGAGCCACCTTCGTGCCTTTTGTGTCTTTATCGACCCATCGACTCTCATTACAAACGGGACAATTTTGCAAGGACTCGTTTTCTTTCCAAAAGAGAGCACAATCATTTATGCACACATCTATCATCTCATATGCCAAACCAATCTTCTTAAATGTCTTTATAGCTACATAATATGAAGGGGGAATCTTGTTGCCTTCTGGCATTGACTCTCGCAACAACGAGAGGATTCGATCTACTGCTTCATTTTGCAAATGGTATGTATCCTTTATATTCAAAAGCTTTGCTAAAAAGTCGATAGAAGAAAACTTGGTACAACCAGGATATAATTCTGTTTCAACTTCCTTTACCAGATCTTCAAAATCATCAACAACACCGCTACTATCTCCATTCGAGTTCTCTTAGTTAAGGTATGTATCTTCTTCCATACGCTCCCCCCTAATGTCTTCAATAACGTTTACCATACCGTCTTGTGGCGCAACATCGTTTACTTCTACCATTGGAGTCGTGTCCCCGTGATAGGTCCACTTTGTGTATTCCTTCCAAAAACTGTTAATACGCAAATGGTATTTCATTTCTGCCATAGTTTTTAAGCTGGAATTTTTACATTGGGTACACGGACATCTAACTTCATCGTGGTTTTTTATCACTCTTTCACACATCTCGATAAATGACTTGAGTCCTTGCTTGTAGTGAGGTGAATGACGTGGGGAATCAATCCAACTTTTATCGATAAGCATTATGCAACTGAAAGAAAATCTAATTTAGGATTAACAAGACAAGGGTAGGCTGCTAAACCCACTTTTTGAACACTTTATCTCATATGTGAATGTGTATTACATGATTGTTTGTTTAAGAAAAATTCGGCAGCATTTCCTCTTAGCTCCCAAGTATATATGTAATGATATATATACCCGAGGAGCAAAGAGAAAATGATAATCGAATCCTTCTTAAACAAACAATCATGTAATACACATTCACATCCTAAATGAGATAAAGTATTCAAAAAGCAGTCCCAAGATAAACGGGGACAACCCGAAATTAATTTCTAAATCAATTTCGGGCGGGTATTTCTAAGCTCGTTATGTTTAAAATGATTAATTCAAACACGGGCACAGTTTTTTAAGCTTGTTATGTTCTTAATGATTGTTTTAAATTTTGGGCGGAACGTTATGTTTTAAATCATGATTTCAATTTCGATTGGGTATTTTCTTAGCTCGTTATGTTTGAAATGATGAATTCAATATTAGGCACGATTTTTTAAATATGTAATGTTCTTCATGATGGTTTAAATTTTGGCGGGTATTTTCTTAGCTCCTTTTGTTTTAAATGGTTATTTCAATTTTGGCGGGTATTTTCTATGTTCGTTATGTTTTAAATGATAATTTTAATTCAAGGAGGGTATTTCCTAACTAATATATATCTTTCAAAGGTAAATATAAATGTTTTCAAACCTAAACACAAACATACTAATTATCAAACTTAAACTTTTTTTTTCAAACCTAAACATAAACATAGAAATTATCAACTTAAACATATATTTTTTTTCAAACATGACCATAAACATAGAAATCATCAACTTACACATACATACTTACAAACATACATTCATAGACTTACATACACATATACATGCTTACATACACAAATACATACTAACATACATACATTCATAGACTTACATACACATATACATGCTTACATACACAAATACATAGATTTTCATATACACATTTTCCCCAAATACACCTACATTATACATTTGACATACTAACATACACCTACATACATACATACATTCATAGACATGAATACACACATACATGCTTACATACACCTACATACACAAATACATAGATTTTCATATACACATTTTTGACCAAATACACCTACATTATACATTTGACATACTAACATACACCTACATACACAAATATATAGATTTCCTTATAAACATTTGCACCAAATACACCTACATTATACATTTGACATACAAACATACATCCTTACATACACATTTACATACCTAAACCAAAAATTATACAATCTCTAAACTTTGAAAAAAATATACATATAAAACTAACCGTATTTTCAAGTTTCAAAGAGAAGTAGACCACAAAGACGAGTTGGTGACCGGATTCATGATGGTGGTGACCGGATTCGTTGTGGTGGTGATCGGAGAAGTAGACCACGGATCCGATTTCTCTTCCATAAACACAAAAATACACAAAAATTAAACCCTATAACATGTATATAACAAAATAAAGAAGTAATTTAACAAAAAGCAAAGTTAAACTAACCAATTTGGGGGAAAAATCGCGTCTGACCGGCGAGTTTCGTTTTTTGGGGGAAAAGTGAAGGAGGAGGGAGAAATTGGCGCTGATATGGGACTGATCAGGCGTTAATCATTAGCGGCGACAGCGTGTCGCCGGTATTGCCCCTCGACGCCGCTAACGTGTGAAAAAGAGATAAGGTTTGTGTGGCTAGGGTTTAAAGTTCTAACATAATCTTTTAGCGGAGACGACGTGTCGCCGCTATTGCCCATATACCGTCGCCGCTAATACCTCTTAAATCCCCAACCGTTAGATTAGAATTTTGATCAACGGCTGGGGTTTGGTCTCAAGGTCTGTGACGCGGATCGACCAATAGCGGCGACACTAGGCCTGTCGCCGCTAATGGTGTCGCTGCTAATGGCCTCCCATTCTTGTAGTGGATGGGCTGTCATGCCCTTGTAATAGTTGGTAGTTTTAACAAACAACTTTCTCCCTGCGCTGTCTTTGTTGGGACATAGGTTTTAAACAATTATTTGCCCGGATTGCACGCCTAGGATTTGGCCCCTTGTGGGTATGAACGAGTTTCACCCCTCCTTTGCCCTCTGTTGGGTATAGGAAATATACTTAATTTGGCGCTTGGTAAATATACTTTTTTTGGCCTATACGGCGCTTAGTAAATAGTAACTATTTCATGTCATTGTGTGTTATTATATTTGCGTGTGTTTAGCTACTTTGTGCAGGTATCACCAATAAAGTTTGGCTGGAGCTCATGTAGAAGCAGGTGTAATCTGGCTACACGTTGAAAAGTTGTGGCGAGCCTTGGAGATCAGATTACCTCATGAGACTTGTTAGTTAGCAATTATGTTTTCGTGTATACCAAAAGTTGTGCATGCATTTGTAACATAGTTTGCAAAGATGTAAATAGGAAGATGTATAAATGTAAATAGGAAAAATGTAATAGACTTCTTTGTATTAATAAAAGTGTTAGGCATAAGGCCTTGATTACAAATCCTATGTCTTTACATATAACATTTCCTTAGATGTTGGGCGTTCTATGTCCGTGGGATGACGTCGCCTGATAAAGTGCGCACCTCATGTAAGGTCCCTCCCATTTAGGCTAGTTTACCGGGGCGTTCGGTGTTGAAAGCTTCATTGTCGTGGGAGACGTAATCTCCCGGATTGAAAGCGCATACGCAAACACGCGCGTTGTAGTATTTTTTCCAACTTAGACTTGTATTTGGCTTCATTAACGGTCGCGTTCTCGCGCCTTTCTTCCAGAAAATCTAAGTCTAGACAACGCTCCACCTCATTGTCGATTAAGTTTATCGCTAGCATTCGAGGTGAGGGGAGGCCAATTTCGGCGGGAATAACCGCTTCTGAGCTATAAACCAGGCTGAAGGGTATCTCGCCATTACTTGTTGTTGGCATGGTTCGATGAGCCCAATGGATGCTTGGGAGCTCATCGACCTAGTTGTGCCTTGCAGTTCCTAGTCGCGCCTTGATGTCCTCAACTATGCATTTGTTCACGCTTTCAACTTGGTAGTTTCCCTGTGGATGCGCCACATATGAGAAGATATGTTCAATGTTTAACTCTTTCATCCAGTTCTGAAGGTCTTCAAAGGCAAAGTTCGTGCCGTTGTCTGTGACAATGCGCATTGGTGACCGAAACGACAGATGGTGTGTTCCTATATGAACTTCTGAACAACCATGGCTATGGTGGACGCGAGCGCCTTCGACTCTACCCACTTTGTGAAGTAATCAACAACAACTATGATCAATTTCACTACGTCTTGCGCATCTGGGAAAGGTCCAACCATGTCGATTCCCCATTGTTGAAATGACCATGCTGTGCTTACATGGACTAAGGCATTCTTTGGGCGCAAGGTTTTGGGCGCGTGTCTTAGACAAGAATCGCATTTTCTCAACACCTTAGCCGCATCTAGGTGCATCCCGGGTCAGTAGTATCTGACATTCATGATTTAACCGGCCAACATGCGTGGGCCTGCGTGGATACCACATATTCCTTCATGAATCTCTCTACTTAAGTAATCTGCGTCTTATGGGTCCACGTAGCGCAGGAGTGGTCCTAGATAGGACTTTTGGTAGAGGATATTGTTATCCATTTGATAGTGCAATGCCTTGTGTTGTATCTTTCAAGTCTCCACCTTGTTGGCTGGGAGGATTCCTGGCTGAAGATACATGATGATGGGAGACATCCAAGATGGCGAGCCCAAATTCTATGATGTTTACATGGCGCAATGGCACTGATGGGTTCTTGAGGACCTCTATTCTCATGTCTTTCTCCTGGTGTTGGAAACTTGTGGACGTCAGCTTGCTCAGCGCATCGGCTTGCTTGTTTTCGCTTTAGTTTATGTGGGTGATTTTGAAAGATTGGAATATTTGAATCAGTGTCTTGGCGTGCTCTAAGTACAGGGCCATAATTTCCCCCTTCGCATCATATAAACCGTTAATCTGATCGGCTACCAACATCGAATCTGCGTGCACTTCCAAATTTTGGACCCCCGTCTTGATTGCTAAGTGCAAGCCTGCCAAAAAAGCTGCGTATTCCGCTTTGTTGTTTGTGCTCTTGAAGTTTAGACGGATTGCGTACGTAAACTCTTGTTTTTCAAGGTTAACCAGTCGAAGGCATGCGCCTGATCCATCTTCATTTGACGCGCCACCGGTATGTAGAGTCCAAACCTCCGAAGAGGTTATTGGTTTGGACTTTTCGTTGGCTTCGCATTCCTTCACCTTGTCTGCCGGCAATTCTATTACGAAATCTGCTAACACTTGCCCCTTAATAGTGGGCCGCAACTTGAATATATTCAAGATAACTTTCATACAATATCATTAACATAAATAAAACATGTACAATAATCCCATTCATTACTAAGGCACATCCTACGTGTCTTCAACTTCAAACTCACTCAAGTCATGTACCTGTATCATGCGTAAAATGATTTTTTTGGTCAACATAATATTGGTGAATAGATCTAAATTTTAAATAAAACTTTTGCTTTATTATTTGATTTATTTTACTTAGAAAACTTTCAAAAATATATTTTACATGCAATATCATGTGTTGTAAAAATATCATATCACCATAACAACAATCAACATATCACCACAACCATAATATAGATACAATAGAAACAATAAGACTCAAAGAAAATAGTGTGCATTAGGCTCAACCCCAAAGATCGAGTCTAATACTGGTGGTGATACTAGGCTACAACCCATGGCCGTGGGGAACCTAGTCAGCCAGGTGGATCCACGCGAAACCTGTGACACAAAGCGACACATAGATACACACAATGCAACAATAGATACTAGAAATAATAGAAACATTGAACGCGATACACATAGTGACACATTGACTTTGCATGTTATTTAATCAACTAGAAAACAATAAAAACGTGACACACGATACACCCCAAAAGTTTAATTGTAAAAAGAGGAAAGAGTTAGATCTACTCACAAGTTGCGAAGATGTGATCCACGAGAGTTACCGCACGAAAAGGGGGAACGTCAAACGAATTATCCTAAAAATATATAAACCAAATATCCTAATTAAACGAAACAACATATGCAACAAAGCAAATGATTCTTCGACTCACTGATTGTCCGATGAAAAGACTTTTTAGGTCGTTATTTTATTGCTAATTTCCTATAATTAACATGTGTTCGATACAGTAATCACACATGAATTCCAAGTTCTCTGAACATCGTTTCTATTGGTTTTATAAGATAGCAAATATATCTTACCTCTTAGTGTTTTCCTTATTTTTACATATGGGTAACCAACTTGTATCATTATTATCATTATTATTATGTTAGCTATTGAATAGGAAGTCCAAACAAACATGAAGAAATGAAATAATTACAACTTAATTATTATTTTACTCCCGTTTTTAACGAAAACGTGCATGAAGTAATGTGTAGGAGACAAAACTTCATTTCTTTTATTCTTATTCTTTTATATCTTCATCAATTAGACAAGATTTTGTATAAGTGTCGTGGTTTCATGTCAAAAGAAAAAAAATCATTTTATGTAGATCATAAAAAAAAAACTCTAGCATTTATATAACTATGTTAACTGATTTACGAGTAAAGTTTGAAGATTAAAAAGTGTGTCTAAATCAAATAATGGTTGATCTGGTTGCAAATTCGCCAATGAACCCAAATCCTCAAGTTTGATTTCAAATACCATGCGTTGATTGCACGGACTCTATTGATTTTATATATGTACTAGAGTAGGAACATAAACTTAAAAATTTCACGGAAGGTTTATTTTTTTATTTTTTTCACTGTCATG
>JARYGA010019341.1:0-43245 GCA_030545235.1 Helianthus tuberosus
CTAAAGATAACGCCTACCGGGTAATTAAAGAATGCTAAAACTAGTTGATGAACTCGAATATGCAATTAGTATATTAATGGGCATTTGACTTTTAAAAAGTCAAACTGACCTATAATACGATAAATGGTAATTTTTGATATGAAATGCGTAAGGTGGAATAATCGTATTAAATTATGATTAAACTAACCACCTTGAAAACGATGATGATAGTTTGACGCGTAACAAGCTAGGTGGAAGCTTGATGAGGGAGCGGGTCAAACGAATCAAGAAGGAAAGGAAAAGCGTAGTTCGGATACGAGGTAAGTAAAGCTTACGCCCTTTTACATTATGTACAAAATTACATAATTGCAAGTATTGTATTTAAATGCTACTAAGTGGTTGGTATAGAATGTTCCGACACGATTCAATGAGAGTCGGAACGAGAGAAATTGGTAAGAAATCATGAGTTATGGAAAAAGGGGTCTAATGGCAAAAATCCGAAATGGGTCGGATGAGCAAATTGGTAATTATTAACCATGTTTTGCTACTTATGAAGATGCTTGGTCATATAGGCCAAACGGGTCAAATGGCGTGATAACACCATTTGACTGTATCGACTGATGTGGTTGTCAAGTCTTGTGTTAACAGAAGCGATTAGCGATTCGGATACTTCCGTCGCCATAGAAAATGTGATAAAAAAAGGAGGTATAAATCGGGTCTATTTGTTGATCCGAGCCAGGTACGCATATTTATGTTGTAGTTAAAAGTGATATTTTGGTCGAATACTTGGAGAGAGTCCTTCATTGTAAAAGAAGGACCAAAATCGACCAAAATGCCCTTGTAGGCTAAATTGAACAAACAACCCTTAGAGGTTGTTTAGAAACGAGTCTTATGATTAAACAAAAGCTTAGAACGAGTATGAGTAGTGAAAGATGTAATTCTTGGGCCGAAAGACTCCATATGAGTCTTTGCCGTAAAATGATATTCCAAGGGGTAAAATTTGGAACACATAGATATCTACTTTAAATCCAACACACAATTAGTTGTGATGGAAGGATACTAGATAAGTAATATAGGTTACAATGCTAGAATAGAAAGAAAGCGATTTTTGAGCCTAAAAGTGCTTAAATACTCTTCATGGGTCAAAATAAGCATTTAAGCGTAAACGGGTTTTTATTATGTAAGAAACCCGTGATTTGAGAGTAATATGATAGAAGATATTGATATAATGAACTTCATGAGTTTAAAGATCAAATAAACAAGTTGGTGTGATAAAATGCATAAACGGGTCAAAATTGGGTAAAAGAGCGATAAGCCGAAGACCTAAAAGTCTGAAATTTTATTATGATGGATGTTGGATCTTAACTCCATAAGATGGAGAATTAAATTACGGACGCGTAGGAAAAAGAATCGGGTAAAACGGATCAATAACGAAGAAGTTATGGCCGTTTCCGTGAAATCAGGACGTGCTGGGAATCTGCAGCAACTGATAAGCAAGAGTCTGTGAAAACAAGGGCCTCGCGTAGCGCGAGACCCTGTCGCGTCACGCGACGCCCCCAACTCGAAAAAAATTGTTATTTTTGTTATATTTAACCCCTGTACTTGTTTGAACTTCATATCTAACCCCTGTACTTGTTTGAACATCATATTTGACTATCAAAACTAACTTTTAAGTTGGTTTTGATCATAGGTGATTGCCATGAGTGCCCGGATGAAGATCAAGCGACGAGCAAGAACCGAACACGATCACAAAATAAGCTTCCGCACTATGTATCGTTATTATGTTAAATGACGAATGTCGTTTCATTGTTTCTTTTAAGTGACGAACTTAATTACATTATGTTCTAAACTTTTAAATTGTAAAAGGTTTTAAATAAACCCGAAATTTCCAATGCATATGTAATCTTAATTACATGTTTATTTTCGTTAATTATACGAAAACTAGTAAAATAATAACTAGGGTGTTATTATAAACTTCTTGATAAGGAAAGGTACCTGCTATATTGTCATCATTCTGCATTATCTCCTGGGTGTTCCTCTGGAAGTCTCATGCATTTGTTCTCTTGGCCTCACCAGGCTTCCGTATAAGTTTTGGGCAGTTGGTTTTGATGTGCCCTTCCTCGTTACAATTATAACATGTCGCGTTCTTCAATTCCTTGCAATCTAAAGTTTTGTGACCCTTGGTCTTGCAAATTCCACACAATTTAGCACTTGGGTCAATCGTACATTTTCCAGAATGTTGTTTTCTGCAGTTACTGCATTTGGGCTTATTATTGAACTGACTCGAGCTTTTCCTAATCTCAGAATCTTTCCCGCGCTCGGAGCTTCCCTTCTTCTTCTTGTTATATTGATGAGAGTTTTCCTCCTCTCTTTCTCTTCTTCCCTCGCCAGAAGCCTTAACAGACTTAATTCTGATTGCATCTAAGGTGAGAGATAAGGATAAGTCCACCGCGGACCTATATGTGGTTGGCCTAGATGCTTTAACATTTCCTTTTATCTCTGGTGCTAGGCCTCCAATGAAACGCGTTATGCGTTTAGGTTCAGGGGTGACTAAATAAGGAACTAGGCGGGACATAGTGTTGAAACTTGTCACGTATGCCTGACAATCCAAATTCTCCATGACCAGAGTCAAGAAGTCTGATTCTATCTTTTCTACCTCATGCTGAGGGCAATAGTTTTCCTTGACTAATGCAACAAATTGATCCCAAGATAAGTTGTAGAGTAGAACCTTTCCCGTGGCTTGGAGCAATGATCTCCACCATGCCAACGCTTCTCCTTTGAATGATTGTGAAACAAATTTCACAACATCTTGCTCCGCACAACCGCTGATGTCAACAACAGCGTCCATCTCATCGAGCCATGTCATGCAATCGATGGCCCCTTTTTCTCCTGTAAAGTCTCTGGGCTTGCAGGAGACAAAATATTTATATGAGCAGGTCTTAACTGGTGCCTCTTGATGAAACACAACCTGTCTAGACGGAATACTCCTTTGATTTGACAAGTCATGAACATCGTCCTCCCTCAACTCATGTGTTTTAGAAGGGGGCTTACTACGAGCTACAGATAGAGTCTTAGAGTGGGTATCATTTGATTCATCATACTGTCTGTCAAGAGCTCGAGTAACAGCATAATCTATTATCGCCTGCAGTTCTGCTCCAGTTACATTAATTCTGGTAGCATCATTGTTCTCCTCCATGTGGCTGTTAACTTCATCTAATCCAGCCATGTAGCTTGATGGCTACATAAACATTGACAATGATTTATTCAGAGGTTATTATGGAATCATCATTTTTGACGATTCATCAACCATGGTAATATAAACCATATTGGTTAACTTGTTAGTTATATTTAATTAGTATTTTCCATTATAGTTTATCCTAGTTATAAAATATTAAGGATATTAAAGTGGCGCAAAAAGGCCTAGTCACAAGGACAGTTTTAAATTTGATAAGCCATGATTTCAGAGAATCGAGGCATTAAGGTTTGAATCAAAGTTCATTACCTTATCTTGACAGGGAGTTGTAGGCTTCAACTGTCTTTTGTCTTTTAGGACAATAGATATAGCCCGTGGGCATTTCCCTTCTGAGGGATGGTTATAATATGATCATCTTCTCAGATGCTATAAGTCGAGATCGTATGGATCCTACCGACTATTATGCTTGGACCTGGTCCAACATTTTTTTTTAGACAGGAGGTCAAAGACCACCACTGTCGTTGCTTATCGGACAACAAGTTTAGCCCGTAGGCACTTCATCACTATCGGATGTTTATAATATGATCATCTTATAGGATGACACAAGCCATGATTTCTAAATCACTAGGCTAGATAAGAAAATTGGAAGAATCCAATATAAGGATGACTGTTGTGATTTTCTCGAATCACAATTGTCAAGAGTGCTAACACGTTCTTAGGTGTTAACAAGGATTTGAATCTCTTGAATAGGTCTTACCATCTTGGCCATGTCAAAAATGACACGTGGCTAGGTCTTGTCCTTTTTAGATTTTTCCATTTTATTATAATGGTAAATCTTATAAAAGGAATGTGAATGAAAATTTTGAAGTTAATTATTCCACTATAAATTTAAAAATACAGATGTGCCCTAGACGGGACTTGAAAGGAATCATGTTGTCCTCGAAGGGACTGAAAGATAAATATAACCTTATAAGGACTATCGAAGAAACGATCTGCAGCAAAAGGAGTTTCCTCTTCATTTTATGTCTGAATGCTTTCTCCTTGGTTGCACGTTTCACCCTGGCCGCGGTACGAAGCTCAGCATTTCAAGGCTCCGGATGTGGAGAATTTCTAATACAGCTTCTTCGCTTGGCGACGTATCCAATATATATAAAAATTGGAAGCAAAAATTTCCAGATTAGGATTGAGAATATTCCTATGTTAAGTCTAGACTCAGAAGGTCAAGGAACGTGCTAATGTGTCATTGAGATTAAACACAAAAGGCTAGTGTTTAATTCACTCAATGTTGGCTCTGATACCAACCTGTCACACCCCGATTTCCACGTGTCACCGGTGGGCCCGGTGGGGAGTATCGTGACGTAGTTGAGATCATCATAGTTAAACAACACAATATATAAATGCACAGTGGAAGCAAAAGATAAATATATTACATTCCGAATATAAAGTAATATCAAAGTATTACAACGGAAAGTAAAAGATCCACAGGCGGATCAAATAAAAGAAAACTGTTCAACAGACTTCAGGCATCTAGAACTTGCAAGATTCCTTATTAACGCCCGGAGCTTCCAGCCAATTTCGTTCAGTACCTGTCACTTAACCTTTTTGGAAAATACGTCAGTTTACACTGGTAAATACAATTAACCGACTCGTTTTGAAAATGTTTAAAAATTTGGTTTGAATGCACAAGGCACAAACATTCTTTTATAACCTGGGACAACTTTATTAATAAAAATCTTGTATCCGATTTACATGGTTGTCCAACATTTAGGGCCGGTGATTTTACAATACAAGCCGGTCAAGATTAATCGACACACCATAAATATAACTCACAAGAAGACATCCTTACGAGTGAGTATATCTTTTACATACGCAACAGGAGGTGTTATGCCTACACCTTGTGCTTAAGTTATGGCCATTCACTTTTTAAATGAGCCAAGGATATCCAGGACACGGTCATTAACCCCCAATGTTATTTGTTATCAATCAATACAGATTAAAACGGGATTATGCAATTTAATTGTCACACCCTGGCTTTGCGGAAGCGTGGTTAAATTGGTGTGACTTCTTAATACCATAGCTTAACCATAACAAGCTATATGAAATAAAACCATGCAAGATCATCCATTTAATTAAGTTTTGAAAACCAAATACAACAACATTTGTCTTAACAATCACAAACATCAACATGACATAAACACAGTTTAAGGACTGTGACTTGTCCAGGAAAGAGTCACATTCCCCAAACCCGGATGACCTCGTAACTAGTGCAGCGGGAAAACGTGTCATACCGCGCCAGATCCTTTAATTCCCTGAAATACATGTAAGTTGAAAAATCAACAATAATGTTGAGCGAGTTCATGTGTTTAGTATGTGCGCGCGAATAAACCTTTGTAATCATTGCAAGTATGAATGTTTTGTGAACTCTGGTATGAAAGCAAATAAGGAAACATATCAGTTATTGTGTATCCACATGGTCCAACCTGCGGGCGCATGGGAGGGGATAGGACAAGGTCACCACATGGTCCAACCTGCGGGCGCATGGGTGGTGTTACGACAAGGTCACCACATGGTCCAACCTGCGGGCGCATGGGTGGTGTTAAGACGGGGTCACCACATGGTCCAACCTGCGGGCGCATGGGTGGTGTTAAGACAAGGTCACCACATGGTCCAACCTGCGGGCGCATGGGTGGTGTTAAGACGGGGTCACCACATGGTCCAACCTGCGGGCGCATGGGTGGTGTTTGTTATGCTCAAATAGGCCTATCACTCGTATCCCTCGATCGTACTACGAGGACTAATGTTCTTAAGGGTTCACCTACCCAATCACATAACCTAACAGTTCCTTCCTTAGCTGACCATACCATGTAAGAAACATTCGTAATCATAGTAACATGTATTTCACCCCCGCAGTTAAAAACTGAAAACAGTTAAGAGAAAAGGGGGACATGAACTCACAGTGAAGCGTCTCTACCAAGTACTCCAAATCAGGCAGCTGTGCGACGACCTACAGGTGCTAATTTCTATTAGACGGACGGTTGTGCCTTAGCTTTATAGTTTAAGTCTTTAGGAAATAGTTAGACAACTATTTCGTGTTTACATTCTGTATATACTTGGTAGTTATTCTCCTTCCCGAGGATGGGGGATTCAATACATGTGCGTTCAAATTATATCATTAAGTCTCACTTAATATATATACATATTTCCAATTCCAAAATATTTTTTCTCCAATAATGCGTTGTTAAAATACGCGTTCATAAATATTTCCGTAAGTGCGTAAGTTACGTTTTTAACAATCGAGTGGTAATATAATTACCGGTGTAACTTATATATTTATGGTGAAAGCGTTCGTATTATTTTGGATCCGTTAACGTTCGTAAATATTATTTTTACTCTAAAAATAATATTTATGTATTTTCACAAAATAATCATAAACAGTGTGTGAAAATTATATATTTATCACGTTAAATTTTGTGAAAACCCCACCTCCGAATATTTAGCAAATAAAGTCATGGCGAAATTTATATTTCGAAAACATGTCAAAAATAATTCTAACACTTGTAGTGTAAATAGTTCTAAGTGTTAGGTTTTTAGAAAAATTTCGCCAGAGTTTCCTCTGTAACTGGAGGTGGCCACGCTTTCAAGCGTATCATTTTCTTTTGTAAATTAAATCAACAATTTCCTTCCATTCAATCAAAACAATAATCAACGCATCAACTAGTCAATATTTATGTACATCGTAAAGATTGCATGAACTTGTAGTTTTTCCAAAAATATGAAGTAAATCCCATTACTTTTAGTGGATCTTTATATAAATCAATCCGGTTTCGTAAAAGTCTTGTTTTTAAAGAAACTCCATCTTTACAACTTTTTGTCAACCTTTACAAAAATAGTTATTTTGTCGAAACTTTGTGTTACACAAGTGTTTACACACTTGTGTGTTCTAAAAACCATTCTTGTTAGTGTAAGATCTGTCCTTTAAAGTATGTTTCCTCTTGACACTTGGTCCTTTGAAAATACCACTTGCAGATACGTAGATCTGCTAGTTTTAAACACTATTGTACAAACTAAAACACTTTTACACAAGTTCATGATTCTTGTGTGGTAGAGTTTCATCTTCTAACCCTTGTTATACTTAAACAAGCTTTATGTCATAATCCAAGATCATGACTAAACCGGGTTAAATGATGATCCGAGCTACCACAACATAGATCGGGTCTAAATAATCACAAATTTCAATTACCACAACATTTACACAACTAGTGAGCTATTAACCACCATTTTTAGTGTTTTTAGTAGACTTTAAAGCTTCAACTTGTAAGTTAACGAGTTTTAACCGTCATAAATCGTATTAACCACTTTAAAATAGTTTAAGAAGATGATTTTAGCAACATACCACTAGCTCGAGGCTAGGGAAGAATCTTGACGAAAATGGCGTGGATAAAGGCAAGATAAAGAGGTCCTTCAAACTCCGAGTGCGCCAAGCCTCCTAATACGTGATCCTTGAAGCTTGTATGATGTTGGAATGTGAAGATCAAAATCGAAAATATGATGGATGATATAGGGGTGTGTGGCCGTGAGCTTTCTAGAGAGAGAGAGGGAGTTTTGTTTTGTGGTTTGTGAAGAGATGAACTTGATGTGTTTAGGCTAGATCTTATAGACAAAACCTTGTGTAATTAACCAATGGTTACTATGTCTTATAGATATTAGACATGGAGGATTATAATAACCAACAAAGTACAAGGGTATCCCCCCTCATGGGGACGGTTTGAAAAAGGGGGGGGGTCTCTAGTTCATTTCCAACTAATCTTTAGTTATTAGTTAGGTTAAACTAAGTTAGTTAAGTGTTTAACCCGGTTACTAGTGTGTTGCGTTATAGCGGGTGTTAGGGTATTCAGGGACCCTAACTGGCTCAGAAAAAGATAAACAATGAAAATGACAATATTTTCATGCTCCGGGTATAGTCCGGTTGTTCGGTTGGATAGTAATTCGTTAAAGTGCTTAACAAAGCTTTAAAGTGTCGTCATAATTATTTTTAGTGACACAACTTATTTCTGACACTTTGGAAAGTGTCTAGTAACATTTTTCTCAAATTTTGGCACTTTATTAGTTAGCTAAATGCTGAATTGTTTAATAAAGTGCTGAGTTTTGTGCTTAGAGCACGTTTTAGGCACATCCAGTCATGGTAACTTATTCCTAGAGACGCAGTTCTACAACCCTTGTATCCCTACACTCACCACTAGTGTAGTAAAATATTTCTGGCTCATACCGGCCTTAGAGGCAGTGTCTGCCTGATGCTGGCTTATCAGCATGTTCAATAGGTTATCCATTCATGTGCTACTGTGCTTTTGTGCATCATGTTTGTCACTAGGGTTCAACATGTAAATAATGTAGTGACGATAAGTAAAGTATGATGCAGGTAAGTACATGTATCAGTAATCAAGTAGCAGTTTATCCACAAGTTCAAGTAAGCACAGTAATTAAGCAGTAATTAATTATTAATTAAGTTGTACGGATACCTGGTTTAGTGAGGGTTGTCACCTTAATCATCTCCGATTAAAAGGTTTCTACACCCGACCAAGCGGTATTTTTATAATACCGTATCCCAAGCCCGTATAAGGGAAAATAAGTTAAAAGTATTTACCTGAGCTAGCAAAAGCAATTTATACTCAGCCGTATATTCTAATCAGCAAGCACAAGTACTTCTACTTGGGCTCTCAATCTGGAACGAAGGTTTTATTAACCTATTAGATTCCTAACGGGTCTTATTTAAGTCGTAACTTAGACCGGTTAGTTTTAAGGAAGGTTTACGGTTCAAACGCATGATTAAGCGAAGACCGAAATAGAATGTGATTTAGACCCGACAAGTTTGAAGACTTGTATAATATGGGTAAACTAAACACATTCTGGATTTTGAGATAAAAAGGATAAGTTTTGACCCGATTCGGCTAATTTATGCAAACTAGTTACATAAACTGAACCGAACGCGTAAGAAGTGTAACGGGTAACCATAAGAGTCATAAACAGGTTTCCTAAGTTAACATGCCTTAAATATGTTGTGATATCAGTATGATACCTTCCATTATGCTCAAAACGAGTTTTATCCCATATTAAGCCCCGAAGGGGTATTTTGGTCATTTTAAAGATTATAAAAGGGATTAATTTATCTTCTGTGATCCGGGTCTGAATAAATCAATAAAATAATTTATTTTAACAGGTTACCTCAGTTGGTAATAAGTCTTATGTGACAAAAAATGTTTTTAAACTCAAACTATGCGTATAATACGCGTATAAAGCCGTTTTAAGCTATTTACGGGTTAATATAGGATTCTTAGTTTTCTGATCAGTTCAACAGGTTCAAAACACTCCATTTATTATTTGAAATCAGTAGCAATTGGATTGGTGTCAAAAGGATCAAGGGCATTTTATGGCCGAAAAAGGGCATATTCGGTATTTACCGAATCAAGGCACTAATCCTAGCTTATGATCAGTTTAAAAATAATTAAAAATCTTCAAAAATCCCAAACTATTATATTACATCAGTGGGTAAAAGGTTTGGTGTCAAAAATTGGGTTTAGATAGGCTTTACGCTAATGACTCCGTTTAATTACTAAGAAGCGTTCTAATTACGTCATTAAGCATAACTCCTAATCTAGACCTCTAACTGATGTGAAAATTTAGGGACATGTTTTATAATCAGTAACAAAGATTATTGTACTTTCACATTTCCAAAATTCTCGTTGCATGGTCATAAGGGCATTATGGTCCATATTTAAGCACTTAACGGAAACGTCGGACAATTAAGGATTTAAGTGGTATAAACGCAGAGGGTTATACTATCATGTAACTAGGTCCTAATGGAACTTTAATGCATGTCTAAACCTATCAAAACCGGGTCAGAACTGAAGTCAAAGCAAAAGTCAAACTTTTGCGTCTTTCGGTTCCGAATCGGTTCAAAACAGAAAGTTGTCGAATCAAACAAGCTTAGATAAGTTCTTATGCTTATTATCAGGTTATATGAATGATAAAATAGGTTACACGACTTTTACATCGTTGATTATGCGTTAAATCAAAGTTTACGTTTCTGTTGACTTTTTCTAAACATCTTTGACTCGACAAATGACCTAGTTAGGATGGGAATCAGTGGGTGCCCTTTTAAGGGTTTAAAGCCCACATAATTACCAACTTATAACTATCTTAAGTTTGCCTAATCGCTGGACCATTAGCGATTAATCGTTAAGTCAAACCGTAATTACGACGGTTTGACTTTTAAGCTATAAACTAATCCAAACTGAAGGGTCAAGGGTTCTTACACAAGTCTAATGAACGATTTGGAAAGCTTAGAAGATGGCCTTTATCTCCAGAATGATCAGAAGTTGAAGTTGTGCATGAATGATCAAACTTGCAAAATAATGAAGCTTTATATAGTTTTCACGGTTGCTCAAGATGGTGCCATGCATGTCTAGGATTGTCACCAGATGCATACATGTGCCCCCTAGAGCCTATAAACCAGTTTAGGACGCCCATGGTATGCCAAAATGGCATTTTGAGTCGGTTACAAGGCTGGACAGACACCTGCCTGTTTTTTCTGCAACTGGGCATCGCACGCGGCCCACGTAAAGATCTTCATGATCTTACGCGGCCCGCCTTAGACCTCCGGTTCAGGTTTTAAACTTTCCTTTATTGCACTTTCAGTCCTCGGTCCTCCTAAACGTCGCTTTCACTTTCATTCTTGCATTTTAAACCTTTAATATTCACATTTAGGGGCTTTAACACTTATACCATCTTTGTCAAGTCCTCGGGTAACTTTGTGATCACCCGAAAAGCCCTAATTTCATCGTTGACGCATCTAACCCCTCGCACACGAATTTTATCATAACTTTCTCATACGATAACGAAACTTGGTGAAATTTTTATCACGCATTCTAGTGAGCATAATTAATCGTTACAAAGCTTCGGGTTTGTTAAAAGGTCACTCAGAGGTATACTTTAAACATGTTGACATATTTAACCCTTGTCGTTTGAAATTCCTCACTTTCTTTCACAATTAGCTTCGTACGATCCATGATTTATTCGTTTAAGGTTATAAACATCATGTAGGGTTATAGTAAAGTATATTTATCCCTTGTTGACATTTTGAACCCTTATATTCACATACTTTCCATGTTTGTCAACTTTAGTCCCTCTAGAGTATACTTTCACACGTTCAAGCTTATGACACGTGTCAATACATTATAGGACGTAAATTTTCGGGGTGTTACACTTATTAAACACACTAGTAAGTTACTACAAGTTATTATAAAAGTTCAAGTTCATGTTGTTGTGTAAATTGCATGATTTTGGCACTTGGTAAGTGTTGATTGAATTGTTAATTGTTTGGGATGATTTTAAAAGAAAATGATATGCTTTGAAAGCATGGAAACCTCCATTTTTAAGGGGTAACTATGGCAAAATTTTTGTAAAAATTAAATACTGAGAAAAAATATTTTAAACAATTATTTACAAGTATATTTTAACGTTGATTTTTCATATAAGAGTTTGCCATGATTTTTGTTACAAAAAGTATAAATATTGGAGGTTGGTTTTTGTAAATAAAAAAATGACTAAATATGTATTTGAAAGATATATATTTAGAAGACACATGTGTGTGATTATTTGTATACTTTGTGTATTAGTTATATTATTTTAGGACTTGAAATAATATAACTTAACAAAATACCAAGAAAATTCAATCCAAAATATTACCAAAAATCTCAAGGAATAAATATACAAGTTACACACATAATATTGTGATACCGAACGAAAGAATGTAACTTACAAAATATTCCGGAAAATACATTTATAAGAATATTTTTGGTAAATTGTATTTTGGATACAAAGAAATGAAAATATGATTTTTACGATTGTCACAAAGTTATATCATATTTTGACAAAAAGGAAATATATAATTTTTGGTGAATAAAAAAATATATATACATGTCTCCATGGAATTATTAGAAAATATATTATTTTTGGAAAAAAATATATATTTTCTTGGATAAACTTGAAATACATTATTTATGGATAAAAATAAGTTTATAGATATTTTCTAAAGTTAGACTTGAAAATATATTATTTTGGAACTACAAATATTTTTGCCAAAAGGAAAAATTATAAATAATTTTTCTAAGTAATAATTCTTAAATATATATATATATATATATATATATTGGGAAATATATATATTAGTGGACTTTTATTAGAAATAATATTCTGAAAAGTTTAACACAAAATTAAGTATAAGAATACTTAACATTACAAGGAAATACGTATTCTCGTACGTATAAATCCACACCGGAATACGACACCGATACATGGCAAAAATATACAAATACAAATATACCCATCCTTGGGAAGGAAGTACAAGAATAAATACTTGGGAAGTATTAAAAATAGGATATACTGTTTTAACGATTATTCCAAAAATTAATTCGAGTTAAAATATTAATTATTTTAACAAATAGTTGCATAACTTGGGATGATACCGAAGACATAAAAGAAACGTAACTCAAAAACATTAATACTAAGACAAGGCACGACCAGTTCGTCTAATAGACATTAGTACATTGTAGGTAGTCATGTTTGCTGAAGGAACTTGAGTTACGATTATTGAAGACGCAAGACAGTGAGTTCATGTCCCCCTTTTCTCTTAACTTTTTTCAGTTTTATAACTTCGGGGGTGAAGTACATGTTTCAAATGATTACAAAATGCTTTCAAACAAATACAATTGGTATGGTTAGCTATGGAAAGTACAGTAGATCATGTGAATGGGTAAGCGAACTCTTAAGACCATTAATCCTCGTGTTAGGACCGAGGGACATGAGTGATAGATCTATTTGGGTGTAGCGAGCCCACACCCATGATGTCACACCCCTTTCTAAGGCGGAAGCACGAGGTGTGATCTTGAAAGGTTCTCATTTCATACGAAAGGTAAACATACTACATGCTCGTAAAATAACTCCAAATGTCATTATCATTGCATAATTAAAACATAACATAGGTTAAGTGTTTACATCACAAGACAAAATATTGTCTGAAAAGTTTACAACTTTATTTAAAAGACGAACATCGAGGACTTCTTATATCCCACATAGGATGAAATATAATAACCAATTCCCACAAAACAGGCATCGGAGTCTTGACACAAGATAGCTAAAAACATAAACAACATCCAAGAGCAAGAGTAAGACCGCGCGCACATCCACTTTAGTTACATGAAATACATGTGAGTTTTTGGAAAATCGTCAACATAATGTTGGTGTGAATTCATGCAGTTTTTGTATTGAACGTTTATATACTTGAATGAAAACATGGTATGGAATTTTTATGAAACAAGTATTTCTGTAAATGTAAGGAAATCGAGATCGCTAATGGTTTGCAAGGCCATTAACATGTGACACGACATAGGAAGCATCCAAACCATACGCATTTTTAGTTGTCGAATCCATGACTGTCGATTCACGACTAGAGACACAAAAGCACTACTTGGTAAAAGGGTGGCCAAGAGTGTGGTTGCCTGAAACCCATTAGATCTAACCTTTTGTTCCGCGGTCTTGGTATGTAACTGATTAATGGTGCTTATGGCACCCTATTCGTGACATGATCTAAAGTATCATTCCTTAGTTTTTGTATTCAACATACCATAACACATGTATTTTCCCCAAGTTTAGAAAACAAGTAAAAGTTTAAAAGTGGGGACATGAACTCACAACTTTGTGTATCCTGCGCCATAAACTTCACCGGTTGGCTTTATAGCATCGTGACCTATAAGTGTTTTATTAACGTTAGTCACTACACTTGTATCGCACAAGTACAAGTCACCATATTTTATGTATGTGTTTTTTATTGTTAAAAATAATTTATATATTTAACTATGTATCTTACTTATATTATTTTCCCAAAAATAAATATAAGTATTTTGTATTTTTCACCAAAAATCAAGACTTTGATTCTTATTACTTTCCGGAATTATATTTCTTGAAAATAATATATTTTTAAGACTCGTGTGAAATATACATATTTTGTCATGCTATAAATTATATATGTGTTTATTCTTGTTATCCACCCGAATTATATATTTTCATCCCAAAAATATATTTTAAGTTCATAACTTGTCCAAGTTAAATAATGTGTTAAGAAATATATTTTCATAAATATATTTTTTTGTATTTGTCCATGTGCTTCTAATTATTCTCATGTATTTAGTATGTGTACTTTCAAGTCCTAATACACTACTACATATAATACACATAATATACACTTAGCACAAGATTTAAATACATATATTTTTCCAAAAATATACATACTTAATAATAATTTTATCTTGAAGAAATAATTATTTCTTAACTTGTAATTTCTTACAAAGATTAGGGAAACCTTGGTAAATATTTTTAGGTGAATTTTTAGGGAATAAGTTTCACCAAAACTTATATTTTCTAAGTGTCAAAATTTTATAAAATTTTTGACATAGTTTCCCCTAAAAATGGAGGTTTCCCATGTTTTCAAAACATGTGTTTATTTTCTTTTTAAAATCATCACAAACAATCAACAACTCATTCAACACTTACCAAGTGCCAAAATCAAGTAATTTTACCTAACAACATGAACTTGAACTTTCATAAAAACTTGTAGTAAGTTGGTAGTGTGCTGAGTAGGTTTAGTTGTCCTTTAAAAAGTGGTTATTTGTTTATAAATCTTATTCTTGTAAAGTTTAGTCTTTTACAACTTACTAGATGATTTTTCCAAAAATCATTCTTTTGAATTTTTCTTGTTAACAATGTGTTTTTACGCTTGTTTCACCACTAGAAACATTTTTAGTTTCTTTAAAAACAATGTTTATGTAAATCTTGTGGCTTAACTTAGTTTCTTGAGAAAACTAGTTTTGAAATCATCCAAGTTTATGTGTAGTAATCATGTTACATGTTTCATTATTCTTAAAATCATTTTCATTCTTCAAGTTCATGGGAAACATAAAGTATGATGATCTTAGTCTTTCACAAGATCACCACCTTAACTTACTAGATCAAGTGTTAAATCACAATCTAGTAGGTTTCATATGATGTCTAACATCACTAACACATATAATCAATCATCAAGAAATAAAACAACACCAAACAATATGTATTCTTATGTTATTAAGCTTTATGTGAAGGTTCTTCTTCTTGTTCATTATAATTCTTCATGATTAACAACATACTACATCTTTTAACCAACTAAATGAGAAGTAAAATTAAGTGACAAGAAGCTTACTACTAGCACAAGGGCTAGGGAAGAACACAAGGAGATGAAGATGACAAAAGTGATGGATAATAGCAAATGAGAAGGGTCCTTGAAGTTCCAAAGCCACCAAGCTTCTTGATGTTGCTCCTAGCACCTTGTGTACACCTTGGAATGGACAAATGATGATGATGGTGGGTGGTTGTGGTTCGGCTGAGAGCCAAGGGAGAGGGAGGAGAAAGATGGAGGTGTGTTGGTGTGAAGAAGATGAAGTGAGGTCTTGATCTTATAACCATGTTTATGATTTAACCAAAGGATAATGTATCCTCTAAGTACAATACATAATCTCTACTAAATCAAATAAGATCATATGATATCTAGTAAGATCAAGTAAAAATCTTGATGGTGGGCCACCTTGTAACCGTCCCAACAAGGGGGGGGGGGGGGTATTAGTTGTGGTTTAATGGTTAGTTATGTTAACTAGTTAGAACTTAAGTGTAATAGTTAATGTTTATGCATATTATGTGTTATTTAGTGTGTTAGGGTGTTCGGGGATCATAACTAGCTCAGAAATATTAAAACAATGCTTCTAGTGTAATTTTGGTGTTTCGGGTAGTGTCCGGTTGTTCGGTTAGATACCGGTTTGTTAAAGTGCTAAATTATACTGTTTAATGTCCTTTATGTACCCTTTTGTGACAGTTTCAATTCCCGACACTTTGTAAGTTATTTTGGACAATAAAACATAAATTCTGCATGATATTTCAGTGTTAAAATGCTGATTAGAGCTTAATTATTGCTGAAATATGTAAAATTCAGCATTTAATGTGTGTTTCGGGTGCTTTTTAGTGCATAGAGTAGCTTCCGGAAAGTTTATATGTTAACCCTTGTATCCATACTTGGGTTTTAATGTATTTTAGATGTTGGACCTACTCCTAGGCCCTAATTCCATTATCTGACTGCTTTCTACAGAGTTGCTAACACAGTGTGTCTTACCGGTGAGTTTACTAGTCTTTCTGACGCAACGCTAACAGTAATGCATAAAGCAATATTTGAAGTATAAAACGTTCATGAATTCACAAGTATAGCATGAAATCAGATAATGTTGACATTTAAGAACATAATTGTAGATATTAAATAATAATTAAACTGTACGGAAATTACCGGTTTTGTGCCAGTTGTCGCAGTCTCCCCCCGTTAAAAGAATTTCGTCCTGAAATTCGGGCTGAGCTATCTCTCGCAGGAGTTTTCTTGAACAGGTGGGGGTACTTGTCTTTAAACTGGTCTTCACGTTCCCACGTGTACTCGGGCCCGTGCTTAGAGTTCCAACGTACTTTGACAAGCTTAACACTACTCCTCCGGGTCTTGTTGACTTTCCAGTCTGTAACCTCAACGGGTTGTTCTGTAAATCGAAGTGTGTCGTCGATATGCACTTCATCCGCAGGGATGATCACTGTTTCTTGGGTTGGACTCCTCTTGAGGTTGGGCACATGAAAAGTATCATCTACTCCGTTAAGTTCTTCTGGTAATTCCAACTTGTAAGCCATGGTACCAATTCTTTCCAAGATCTTGAATGGTCCGATGTATCGTGGATTCAGCTTTCCACGTTTTCCGAATCTTACTACGCCCTTCCAAGGTGAGACCTTCAACAAAACTCTGTCTCCCACCTCGAATTCTAAAGGTTTCCGTCTTCGATCAGCGTAACTCTTTTGTCAATCTCGAGCCACCTTAATGCGCTCTCGGATCTGCATAATCTTGTCGGTTGTTTCTTGAACAAGTTCAGGACCAACCATACGTTTGTCTCCAGCGTTTGCCCAACATAATGGCGAGCGGCACTTGCGGCCATATAAAGCTTCAAACGGTGTGGTTTTTATGCTCGTATGGTAACTGTTATTGTCGGAAAACTCAACTAAAGGTAGGTGAGTATCCCAGCTGCTGCCTAGGTCCATAACACATGTGCGAAGCATATCTTCTAGCGTTTGTATGGTTCGTTCGCTCTGGCTGTCGGTTTGCGGATGGAAGGTCGTGCTTAGATCTAGTTGAGATCCAAAGGCATCCTGGAAGGATTGCCAGATCCTCGAGACAAAACATCTATCTCTATCTGAAATAATTAAAATAGGCACTCTTTGACGTGCCACGATTTCCTTCAGGTACAGCTCAGCAAGCTTTCCAGTGCTATCCTTTTCTCGGATCGGTAGGAAATGCGCAGACTTTGCTAACCGATCGACTATCACCCATATCATATCATGCCCTCTAGGGGTCCTGGGTAATTTCGTTATGAAGTCCATTGAGATTTGCTCCCACTTCCACATGGGTATCTCGGGCTGCTGCAGTAGCCCAGATAGTTTCTGATATTCAGCCTTAACCTTAGCACAGTTTAGTCACTTTCCAACATAGATAGCAACATCGCTTTTAAGCCTTGGCCACCAATAGTATTCCTTCAAGTCTTGATACATTTTGTCCGATCCTGGGTGGATCGAGTATCTTGACTTGTGAGCTTCATTAAAGATTACTTCTCGAATACCGCCATAGAGCGGAACCCAAATACGCCCCTTAAAGTATAAGGTTCCCTCTTCGTTTGGCACCAAATTCTTCTGCATGCCCCGGAGGTATTCAGCTCTATGATTCTCCCTCTTAAGGGCTTCTTCTTGTGCGTCATGAATGCGTGCAGTGAGGTTCATCCGAATAGTCATTTCCAATGCCCGAACTCTTAGGTCTTAACCCTTTCTTTTCGACTTAAGGCGTCTGCTACTACGTTTGCCTTTCCAGGATGGTACTTAATCTCACAATCATAATCATTTAGCAGCTCGACCCATCGTCGATGCCACATGTTTAGTTCCTTCTGATCAAGTATGTGCTGCAGGCTTTTGTGATTTGTGAAGATTGTACATCGAGTACCATATAAATAGTGTCACCAGATCTTTAAAGCGAATACAACCGCGCCTAGCTCCAAGTCGTGCGTGTTGTAATTCCTTTCATGCACCTTCAACTGTCTTGAGGCGTAAGCGATGACTTTTTGGCGTTGCATGAGCACGCAACCCAAACCTTGACGTGAAGCGTCGCAGTATACCACGAAGTCTTCAGTGCCTTCGGGTAAGGATAGTATCAGTGCATCGTATAGCTTGTTTTTGAGCAGTTGGAAGGCTTCTTCCTGCTTATCACCCTGTCGTACTTCTTGTCTTTCTGCGTAAGGGTAGTCAGCGGTTGAGCTATCTTGGAGAAATTCACGATAAATCGTCGGTAGTAGCCCGCTAAGCCCAAAAATTGTCGAACTTCAGTTGGGGTTTTGGGGGCTTCCCAATTCTTTATTGCTTCTACCTTGGCTGGGTCTACATGAATGCCCTTCTCGTTCACAACGTGACCAAGGAACTTTACTTCGCGAATCCAGAATTCGCACTTTGAGAACTTTGCATAAAGTTTCTCTTTCTTCAGTAGTTCCAAAATGGTCCTGAGGTGTTGCTCATGCTCTTCTCTCGTTTGCGAGTAAATCAGGATATCATCGATAAATACAATCACGAATTTATCGAGATATGGTTTGTAAACACGGTTCATCAGATCCATAAATACCGCTGGCGCGTTCATCGGTCCAAATGGCATCACAAGGAACTCGTAATGCCCATAACGTATTCTGAATGCAGACTTTGGTACGCTCTCCTCTTGGATCCTTAACTGATGGTATCCCGATCGAAGGTCGATCTTGGAATTGTAGCTCGATCCTTGCAATTGATCAAATAAGTCGTCAATCCTCGGTAGTGGGTACCGATTCTTGATAGTGAGCTTATTCAGTTCTCTGTAATCGATACACATCCACAGTGTTCCATCCTTCTTCTTCACGAAGAATACTGGAGCTCCCCAAGGTGAGACGCTTGGCCTTATGAATCCTTTATCCAACAATTCCTAGAGTTGTGTAGATAATTCTTGCATCTCAGATGGTGCAAGCCGATAGGGTGCCTTGGCTACAGGAGCGGCTCCTGGAACCAAGTCTATATGGAATTCGACTTGCCGTTGCGGAGGTAGTCCTGGCAGATCTTCGGGAAAAACATCAGGGAATTCCTTCACCATAGGAATGTCTTCGAGTTTTGGCTCCTCAGCCTTCTTATCTACAACGTGCGCCAGGAAAGCAACACATCCTTTCCTTAAGCACTTCTGCGCCTTCATACAATTGATGATTCGCAGAGGCACGTCTTGTTTTTCTCCATGCACGATGAGAGTTTCATCATTCTCCAGAGGGATGCGAATGATTTTCTCGTGACAAACAACTTCAGCTTTGTTCTTGGATAACCAGTCCTTTCCGACTACTATATCGAAGCTACTCAATTGAATAGGTAAGAGGTCGATGTTAAATCTTCGCTCACCAAGTTCTAATGTGCAACCTCTAACAACTTCGCCCGATTCAACAAGTTTACCATTGGCTAGTTCTATGGAATAAGGAATATCTAATCTACTAGATTCTATTCCAAGCATACGTTTAAATTCCACAGACAAGAAGCTATAATCAGCAACAGTATCAAATAGTATGGATGCAAAGTGATTGTTAACGAGAAACGTATCGGTGACCACATTAGGGTCCTCGCGTGCGTTCCTTGCTCCAATCACGAATGCTCGAGCCTGGGCATTGTTCTCCTTTGGGCAATCTTTCTTGAAATGGTGCTTACTTCCACAACCAAAGCATCCTTGGTTCTGCCCAGCTCCATTACCATTCCGGTTACCATTGCCATTGCCATTTCCACCACCGTTTCTATTACCAGCACCGTTTCAGTTTCCATTCCCGTTCCTATTACCACCTCCATTTCCATTTCCCCAACAGTTCTCGGTATGGTGACCTAGTTTTCCACACTTGTCGCATTTTGGAATGCGACAAACTCCTTCGTGATGTCGCTTGCACTGGTTGCAAATGGGCAAAGTGCCCTGGTATCCCCTGGTAGGAGCGTCATTCATGGCTGCATGAGTTCTCGCCTCCTGTGGTGGATTGGGGTCGCGCTTCTTATTGTTGGAACCCTTATTGTTACGTGTCGCTTGATTCAGGCTCGAATGCTTCCTTTTCTTGTCACCAGACGACTCAGCATGTGTCTCGGTCTTTTCAGTTGGGCTCAGCGATAACTTCTTCATACGTACAGCATCTTCAGTAAGGCTGACAGCCAGAGTCACATCCTGAGTGATCGTTTCAGGTTTAGCCGAAGTTAGCATGTTGCGAAACTCTAGGGTGAATCCCCAGATGTAGCGCTCAACACGCTTAAATTCGGGAGTCACCATATAGGGAATCACTCTTGACAAATCATGGAACCTTCGGGTATAAACAGTAATGTCTGCACCTTCCATGGTCAAGTGCCATAACTCAGTCTCCAACCTTTGGAGTTCAGCACGAGAGCAATACTTTTCCCTCATTTTCTCCTTCAACTCCTCCCAAGTCATACCATAGCTGCATCATCTGCCAGGGTTTGGACTTGCAAATTCCACCAAGTTAAAGCCTCATCAACGAACAACCCAGTAACAAAAGTGACTTGCTGATCCGCGGTACTCTTGCTCATACGGATAGTGGAATCAGTCTTCTCCGTCCAGCGTACAAAAGCCACTGCACCTCCAGTGTCGTCGTAGTTCAGTGGCTTGCAGTCGAGAAACTTCTTAAAGGTGCAGCCTTGAGTTGTGTTTCCTCCAGATGAATCTCCCTACCCATTACGTCTAGCATTGCTTGGTCTTCCACTTTGTTCGGTGTGGTTCGCCTCGTATTGGGCGATAGCTGCGGAGATCCTTTCTTCCAGTATGGAGTTCAGTTCTTCAACAGTCCTCGGCAGTAGAGGAGGAGGGGGGTTGGTCAGAATCCTGATTGTTCACAACTCTCCTAGGTGCCATGTTCTGTCAGAAGATAACACAACAGGGTTAGACATTTGTTTGATATCGTCATCCGAGACAGTAGTAGTATATACACAGGCATATACCTACATAAGTGATATCAAACAATCCGCCAAACGTATAAATCAATTCATACCGCAACAAGCATGCATAAATAGATAAATACTGATGTGTCATAAGATATTCACCGAGTTCTTACACATATCAGGGCAACTTGTTGCATCATTGTTTGCGAAGTAAACAAAATGCATAAGGGTTACATCTCCCCAAAGTACAAGTTAATATATGTAGAGGACAAAATATCTTTCTTTACATTGGCGGTTCTTGTCTTTATACCCTAAATTATTACTCTAATAGAGTATTTAATAGGCTAGGGGAGGGGTGTTCACGGTTGACCTTCTCTTGTATTGAAGGAATCTCGTTTGATACGTGACAAGACTTGATGTGGTTTCTGTGCACTGAATTCCATAATTATGTATGCATCCATAATTACGTAATTCCTTGCACAGTCCGCACAATTCGTTTCATCATCGGATCACTTCCTTCAGATAGGCCACTGTTCTCATACGAAGACACGTGTACCTGTGATATTCTATTTCTAGTATATGTATATATTGATTATTACACATAGTTGAAAATAATTCTTAGTTAAAGACAAGTGCTACTCCAGTGCATCCTAAGTCTCGTAGTGTCCTTACTTGACTCTTTGAAAACTTTTTTAGGTAGTGGATGTCGTGGGAAGTTTCATGCAATGAAAACTTTTGAAAAATTGTTTTCGTGAAAGGATCCTAAAGATTGTAGTCTAGACTCGAGGAGGAATCCTGGTTCCCAACAACCGCAGCTATGATACCAATCTGTCACACCCCTTTCTAAGGCGGAAGCACGGGGTGTGATCCTGAAAGGTTCTCATTGCATACGAAAGGTAAACATACTACATGCTCGTAAAATAACTCCAAATGCCATTATCATTGCATAATTAAAACATAACATAGGTTAAGTGTTTACATCACAAGACAACATATTGTCTGAAAAGTTTACAACTTTATTTAAAAGACGAACATCGAGGACTTGATTCTTATATCCCACATAGGATGAAATATAATTACCAATTCCCACAAAACAGGCATCGGAGTCTTGACACAAGATAGCTAAAAACATAAACAACATCCAAGAGCAAGAGTAAGACCGCGCGCACATCCACTTTAGTTACCTGAAATACATGTGAGTTTTTGGAAAATCGTCAACATAATGTTGGTGTGAATTCATGCAGTTTTTGTATTGAACGTTTATATACTTGAATGAAAACATGGTATGTAATTTGTATGAAACAATTATTTCTGTAAATGTAACGAAATCAAGATCGCTAATGGTTTGCAAGGCCATTAACATGTGACACGACATAGGAAGCATCCAAACCATAGGCATTTTTAGTTGTCGAATCCACGACTGTCGATTCACGACTAGAGACACAAAAGCACTACTTGGTAAAAGAGTGGTCAAGAGTGTGGTTGCCTGAAACCCATTAGATCTAACCTTTTGTTCCGCAGTCTTGGTATGTAACTGATTAATGGTGCTTATGGCACCCTATTCGTGACATGATCTAAAGTGTCATTCCTTAGTTTTTGTATTCAACATACCATAACACATGTATTTTCCCCAAGTTTAGAAAACAAGTAAAAGTTTAAAAGTGGGGACATGAACTCACAACTTTGTGTATCCTGCGCCGTAAACTTCACCGGTTGGTTTTATAGCGTCGTGACCTATACGTGTTTTATTAACGTTAGTCACTACACTTGTATCGCACAAGTACAAATCACCATCTTTTATGTATGTGTTCTTTATTGTTAAAAATAATTTATAGTTTTAACTATGTATCTTACTTATATTATTTTCCCAAAAATAAATATAAGTATTTTGTATTTTTCACCAAAAATCAAGACTTTGATTCTTATTACTTTCCGGAATTATATTTCTTAAAAATAATATATTTTTAAGACTCGTATGAAATATACGTATTTTGTCATGCTATAAACTATATATGTGTTTATTCTTGTTATCAACCCGAATTATATATTTTCGTCCCAAAAATATATTTTAAGTTCATAACTTGTCCAAGTTAAATAATGTGTTAAGAAATATATTTTCATAAATATATTTTCTTGTATATGTCCATGTGCTTCTATGTATTCTGTAACACCCTTGTTATTATTTTAAGGTTTTCGTATAGTTTACGAAAATAAGCATGAAATTATAGTTTCATATACATTGTAAATACATGTTAATTAAAACTTTTACAATTTAAAAGTTTATACAAGTTAATGTAATTGAATTCGTCGTTTAAAAGATACGATGAAACGCCACGCGGAAGCTTGTATTTTATCGTGTTCGGTTCCTCATCGAGCTCGATCTTCATCCGGGCACTCTTGGCGATCACCTATGATCAAAACCAACTTAAAAGTTAGTTTTGATAGTTAAATAATAAGTTTAAACAAGTTACATGGGTCAAACAACAAAAAAATAAAGTTTTTCCAGAACTGGGGGGCGTCGCGTGACGCCTAGCCTCCTTTTTCACAGAATGTTGCTTAAACTGTTGATGTACATTCCCAGCATGACCCGATTTCACGGAAACGAGCATAACTCTCTCGTTTTTAATCCGTTTTACCCGATTCTTTTTCCTACGCGTCCGTAATTTAATTCTCCATCATATGGAGTTAAAATCCAACATCCGGATTAACAAAATTTCAGACTTTTAAGTCTTCGGCTTACTACCCTTTTTACCAAATATAGACCCGTTCATGATTTTATCACACCAACATGTTTATTTGATCTTTAAACTCATGAAATTCATTATTTAAATATCTCCTATTATATTAATCTCAAATCACGGGTTTCTTACATAATAAAATCCCGTTTACGCTTAAATGCTTATTTTGACCCGTTAAGGGTATTTACGCATTTTAGTCTAGAACTTGTGCTTTTCTTTTGACGCTACAAAATTCCATGTCTAATTAACTACAAATATTCCACCACAACTATTTTGTGGCGGATTTAACATAATGAACCCTTTCTCCAAATTTTACCCATCGGTTGATCATTTTGCGCAAATGACCATTTTTGAGCATTTGACCCACGAATATAAATTCCTATGACTTTTATTCATGTTTAATGATTCCATAATCTTAATGTAAGTTCCTAATCAACCCCTATGGGTCGTTTGCCCGATATACCCTTCAAGGGTGTTTTGGTCAACTTTAGTCCCTCACTTTACGACGAAGAACCTTCGCTAAATATTTGACCAAAAATTTGTATGTTTAACTAAAAGCTTATTTATACGTACCTGGCTCGGGTCAAAGTATTGACCCGTTTACACAACTTTTTGTTTTAATCTTTCTAGTTAAAGCAACGCACGTTTATGTTGTTTCCTGTGATTACAACACTCAACAAGCAATTGTCAATTGAAGTTGTCAAATGGTGTTAACAACACCATTTGACCCATTTTGCCAAAGTGACCATTTATCCGTATGAGATGGTATTTAGTTACCATTTCTTCCCTTTAAACCTATCCCGGTTTTCCCTTAAACTCGTTTTACTCAAAACCTTTTTTATTTGTTCGTCATCACATGACTAATTTACCTTTTTACCCCTTTTAGCATAATTCATGGTTTCCTACCTTTTTATTCATTCCGACTTGCATTGTATGATGCCGGATCATCGTATTTCAATTACTTAACATTATTCACGATCAATTTTCGCTAGTAAGTGTATAGTAATTATAAGAAAAAGGGTGTAAGTTTAACTTACCTTGTATCCAAGTTACGCCTTTTCTTCTTTCTTGTTTCGTTTGACCCGCTTCACCCCAAGCCTCCATCTAGCTTGTCCTGAGTCAAACTATCGTCAACATTTATATGGTGGTTAAATTAGTCATCAAAATCACGACTATTCCACCTCACTTATTTTCTATGTCGAAGCTTCTATTCGACTTCATGATAAATTAACTTAATTTATCAAAGTTAACTATTTTCAATCACATGGTTTACAACATTAAATCTAAATCGACATGATGTTTAGAACCCTTATCACTTCATATTACGCATACTTACCATATCATTCAAATACGCGTTTTCACTCTAAATTTTAACACTTTAGTTCTCATTTAGGCATTTTAACAAACACCTAATGTGCATAATTTTACATATTTACTAACTAGTTCATAACTAGTTATCTTTACCAAGATTTACATCAACACATTCAAACCTCTAAGTCTAGTGTTCATGAACTACATCTAGAACTTATATCATAACCTCAATATTCATCAATCTTACATTCTAATCTGAGTGTTCATCATATTAACATAAAACCCACTTAGCACATAATAGGGTAATTACCAAATCCCTAGTTTTGACAACAATTCATCAAATTTTATACTAGGGTTTGTTTCTAAACCAAGATATAATCACAATAACACTCATAGATTCAACATTCATTCCAGAATTTCGATTATGATTGTTCATCATAATCTCAATGTATCACCAAATAGCAAAATTTAACATACCTTGTGATCCCCATGACTAGGTGATCGTTTTTATGTGTTCATGCAGTGATTTGAGTCTTGATTTGAGCTTCAATTTAGTCATTTAGTGTGAACTAGGGTTTTGCTCCTTGGAGCACCCTCCTGGTCGATCAGAACACGCACACAATGTGTGTGTGTGTATTTTTTTTTATTAAATAACTTTTTAAGTTATTCCACATTGGCCCCTCTTGTTTAGTTAATTATTAAGTAGGCTACAACCTACTTATTCCCAATAATATTTCATCTAGTTAACTGTGTTAAACATTCCTAGTTAACTCAGTGGGTTCGAGTAGATTATAACTCGTATTATTTTAGGTGTCGTTAACTCGTGCCTTTTATATACTTTGTTTTTCTCAAAGTATTTATCCTCCTTTTTAATTAATATTAGATTTATTTATTTAAATTTTAACATTTACCGGACAAATTTTTCACCACTAGCGGTATTGTACCCGTCATTAGTATTAACGTGGTTTGGTTACCAAACCCGTTTTCGGGGTGTTACAAGTCTACCCCCTTAAAGAGGTTTCGTCCCTAAAACCTTATTTATGTAGTTCATTGGTTTAATCCAACGAACCTAATTTCGTTTTCAAGGTACCCGTTCCTTCTGGTCAAAAGTTTTCATTTTTTATATTGGCGCGTGCATCTTTCATGTGTAAGGCCTCGTGGGTTGTTACTTTCAGCTTGTATCCATTATCTTTATTGATTATTTATTTTGGTGGTTAGACTCGTTAGTCACCGGTTACCTGATACCCCATCACTCGGGTTTACTATATTGCCGTCATCGGCCTTTTGCGTGTTTATTATTTCATGTCTTGCAACTCACGTTATATTCTATATCACTTTTGTGACTGTGATCACATCACGTCATGTTTAAGTCTATTTAGACTTTTCATTATCGGAATTCTTTCTTTCAAATGTATTGCCTCGCACCTATCGGTGCTAAGACCTATATCCTTTAATATTAACCATTTTCTAGTCTCCCTCGCAATATCCATATTTGTTAAAACGTTGTTTCTCACTAAAACTGAATTTTAGTTTAACATTCCCTTTTCTCCTTGTCTTATATCTTTTACTCATTTCCTGGACTTTTATGTCCGAAAATTTATTACTTTCCGTTGTCTTTTCGGTAACGTTTTTGTCCTTTTTGTGAATTATTTTAGTGAAATCCTTCACTTTTGTCAACCAGACCTTTCACAATCTCTTTGCTTTTAACCCATTTAGTTAACTTAGCTAAACCCATTGCTTTTATACGAACTTTATCTCCCGTTATTTATTTATTATTTGTTTTTACGCGGGAAGTTACTACCAGTTTCCTTGTTTTATACTATTGCCCCGTAGGTTCTTTTGCTTAGCCTCGTATGTTATTTATTTATATTTTCACCCTTGGTATTTCCTTTGACCATGACCGTAGTCTAAGGCTACATTTGTTTTCTTTCGGACTAATCTTCTGACTTTATGACTCCTTACGTCATCTACACATTGGTTTGTTTTACGCTCACCGTTTCCCCGGTTCATAATTATACTTCTTTACAACCCATTTCCCGGGTCCTTTTATCTTAACGTTTTTTTTTTAACGCCATAACACTTTACATAGGTTTATTAATGTTTCACGCTCATATTTATTCGGTCCGCGCTTACTTACACTAGTAAGCGTCATCCTCTATTTAACTCGTTTGTCTTGTTCGTGTGAAACTTCATAACTTATGAATGTCAAGCCTCCTTCTTTGTTCCACCCGTTCAACTTTAAAATAGTTGAACATAATTTATCAAAATTTCTGTTTATAGTACCTTATCGTCTTTTAGTCATGACTCGAAACCCGAGTCTTTTGACTTTCCTTCTGCGTTCCCGTTTCTCGGTCTACGCATGTGTTTAATTCTTACCCATCGACCGGGTGTTTAACCAAAGTCGTTACTATCGCAACCCTTCCGGTATGCATTAAGACTTCGTTCCGATTTACTTGGTCATCTTAGCGAAATCCATCGCTTTTATTCGACCATGTCTTTTATTCTTTACGTGACCACCATTGGCGGCCTTATTAATTATGAGTGACGATTATCATTGTTATCCTTGCTTTACTACGACTAAAGTTAACAACCTTGATTATCTTTTTCGTGTGGGCAACACCTTTGTTTTTATGACCCGGCGGATCATCTATACTTTGGTTTTACTTGCCCATTTTGTTCACCATGGCCCTTTCGTCCAAGAAGACTTATTTTCGTGAATTTTCTTTTGATCATTCATTTATATCATCATTTACATCAATCCATGTCCCTTCTCTCGGGCTCATTATTCTTACGTCATACGTTTCCGTCATCTGACTTACGTTTACATTTACTATCAAACGTCTTACTTATTTGATTCATTTGGGTACCATTTAAGTTAGTTCCATTCACCCCACCCTTACTACATCGGACATAAATGTGTCCGCTATAAGAAGTTCATGGTATCATATGCCACTATTTACTTGGCCAGAGTAAGCGATTAACACATGACACACATTACCTTTTTATAGTTTTCACATCACGCCCTATGTAAGTAATGCCTCTATTTGTTTCTCTTGGAAACAATATCCCGAATACATTTTCTATTCGGTTTTCCAAGTTTCTAATTTACATATGCAACAATCATTCCCTACATGTTTGTTGCATATTGCTATTTGTGCGTTTACATTTAAAAGCGTGCACCTGGTAATGTTTGCCCCGACGGGCGTACCTTGCCATTAACCTTGTTCGAGGTCGTTACGCGAATTAGTCCTTGGTGAGCATGCTCCTCTTGTCATACTTCGGACCGTTCCTCTATCATATCCGTAATTTGTTCAACCCTCGTCATCTTCAAATGCGAGTTTCCTCCAATTAGAACATTCATAAAAGTTAGTAATGTCAACTTTACTAAATGCCCGTATCATAATACAAGGCTTTTCTACTATACGTGTTAACGCACGTAATTTTGTTAACTATATCTATTATTTAATTGAGGTATCGTATATTACACGATAACCCTATGTGTTGTTTACAACACTTTAACATGCTAAACCATTAAAATACACGTACTTACCGGATTTGCGATCAAGCCTCGAACCGAACACACTTTACTTTTTAACCATGAGCTCTGATTACCAACTTGTAACACCCTTGTTATTATTTTAAGGTTTTCGTATAGTTTACGAAAATAAGCATGAAATTATAGTTTCATATACATTGTAAATACATGTTAATTAAAACTTTTACAATTTAAAAGTTTATACAAGTTAATGTAATTGAATTCGTCGTTTAAAAGATACGACGAAACGCCACGCGGAAGCTTGTATTTTATCGTGTTCGGTTCCTCATCGAGCTCGATATTCATCCGGGCACTCTTGGCGATCACCTATGATCAAAACCAACTTAAAGGTTAGTTTTGATAGTTAAATAATAAGTTTAAACAAGTTACATGGGTCAAACAACAAAAAAATAAAGTTTTTTTCCAGAACTGGGGGGCTACGCGTGACGCCTAGCCCTCTTTTTCACAGAATGTTGCTTAAACTGTTGCTGTAACCCGATTTCACGGAAACAAGCATAACTCTCTCGTTTTTAATCCGTTTTACCCGATTCTTTTTCCTACGCGTCCGTAATTTAATTCTCCATCATATGGAGTTAAAATCCAACATCCGGATTAACAAAATTTCAGACTTTTAAGTCTTCGGCTTACTACCCTTTTTACCAAATATAGACCCGTTCATGATTTTATCACACCAACATGTTTATTTGATCTTTAAACTCATGAAATTCATTATTTAAATATCTCCTATTATATTAATCTCAAATCACGGGTTTCTTACATAATAAAATCCCGTTTACGCTTAAATGCTTATTTTGACCCGTTAAGGGTATTTACGCATTTTAGTCTAGAACTTGTGCTTTTCTTTTGACGCTACAAAATTCCATGTCTAATTAACTACAAATATTCCACCACAACTATTTTGTGGCGGATTTAACATAATGAACCCTTTCTCCAAATTTTACCCATCGGTTGATCATTTTGCGCAAATGACCATTTTTGAGCATTTGACCCACGAATATAAATTCCTATGACTTTTATTCATGTTTAATGATTCCATAATCTTAATGTAAGTTCCTAATCAACCCCTATGGGTCGTTTTCCCGATATAACCTTCAAGGGTGTTTTGGTAAACTTTAGTCCCTCACTTTACGACGAAGAACCTTCGCTAAATATTTGACCAAAAATTTGTATGTTTAACTAAAAGCTTATTTATACGTACCTGGCTCAGGTCAAAGTATTGACCCGTTTACACAACTTTTTGCTTTAATCTTTCTAGTTAAAGCAACGCACGTTTATGTTGTTTCCTGTGATTACAATACTCAACAAGCAATTGTCAATTGAAGTTGTCAAATGGTGTTAACAACACCATTTGACCCACTTAGCCTAAGTGACCATTTATCCGTATGAGATGGTATTTAGTTACCATTTCTTCCCTTTAAACCTATCCCGGTTTTTCCTTAAACTCGTTTTACTCAAAACCATTTTTATTTGTTCGTCATCACATGACTAATTTACCTTTTTACCCCTTTTAGCATAATTCATGGTTTCCTACCTTTTTATTCATTCCGACTTGCATTGTATGATGCCGGATCATCGTATTTCAATTACTTAACATTATTCACGGTCAATTTTTGCTAGTAAGTGTATAGTAATTATAAGAAAAAGGGTGTAAGTTTAACTTACCTTGTATCCAAGTTATGCCTTTTCTTCTTTCTTGTTTCGTTTGACCCGCTTCACCCCAAGCCTCCATCTAGCTTGTCCTGAGTCAAACTATCGTCAACATTTATATGGTGGTTAAATTAGTCATCAAAATCACGACTATTCCACCTCACTTATTTTCTATGTCGAAGCTTCTATTTGACTTCATGATAGATTAACTTAATTTATCAAAGTTAACTATTTTCAATCACGTGGTTTACAACATCAAATCTAAATCGACATGATGTTTAGAACCCTTATCACTTCATATTACGCATACTTACCATATCATTCAAATACGCGTTTTCACTCTAAATTTTAACACTTTAGTTCTCATTTAGGCATTTTAACAAACACCTAATGTGCATAATTTTACACATTTACTAACTAGTTCATAACTAGTTATCTTTACCAAGATTTACATCAACACATTCAAACCTCTAAGTCTAGTGTTCTTGAACTACATCTAGAACTTATATCATAACCTCAATATTCATCAATCTTACATTCTAATCTGAGTGTTCATCATATTAACATAAAACCCACTTAGCACATAATAGGGTAATTACCAAATCCCTAGTTTTGACAACAATTCATCAAATTTTCTACTAGGGTTTGTTTCTAAACCAAGATATAATCACAATAACACTCATAGATTCAACATTCATTCCAGAATTTCGATTATGATTGTTCATCATAATCTCAAAGTATCACCAAATAGCAAAATTTAACATACCTTGTGATCCCCATGACTAGGTGATCGTTTTTATGTGTTCATGCAGTGATTTGAGTCTTGATTCGAGCTTCGATTTAGTCATTTAGTGTGAACTAGGGTTTTGCTCCTTGGAGCACCCTCCTGGTCGATCAGAACACGCACACAATGTGTGTGTGTGTGTATTTTTTTTTATTAAATAACTTTTTAAGTTATTCCACATCGGCCCCTCTTGTTTAGTTAATTATTAAGTAGGCTACAACCTACTTATTCCCAATAATATTTCATCTAGTTAACTGGGTTAAACATTCCTAGTTAACTCAGTGGGTTCGAGTAGATTATAACTCGTATTATTTTAGGTGCCGTCAACTCGTGCCGTCTATATACTTTGTTTTTCTCAAAGTATTTATCCTCCCTTTTAATTAATATTAGATTTATTTATTTAAATTCTAACATTTACCGGACAAATTTTACACCACTAGCGGTATTGTACCCGTCATTAGTATTAACGTGGTTTGGTTACCAAACCTGTTTTCGGGGTGTTACATATTCTCATGTATTTAGTATGTGTACTTTCAAGTCCTAATACACTACTACATATAATACACATAATATACACTTAGCACAAGGTTTAAATACATATGTTTTCCCAAAAATATACATACTTAATAATAATTTTATCTTGAAGAAATAATCATTTCTTAACTTGTAATTTCTTACAAAGATTAGGGAAACCTTGGTAAATATTTTTAGGGAATAAGTTTCACCAAAACTTACATTTTCTAAGTGTCAAAATTTTATAAAAATTTTGACATAGTTTCCCCTAAAAATGAAGGTTTCCCATGTTTTCAAAACATGTTTTATTTTCTTTTTAAAATCTTCACAAACATTCAACAACTAATTCAACACTTACCAAGTGCCAAAATCAAGTAATTTTACCTAACAACATGAACTTGAACTTTCATAAAAACATGTTTAAATATGTTACATAATCAGTTACGTGACAAAAGTTTAGGTTACATATGCTTAATTACCAATTACGCATGAAAAGGGCATTTTGGTAATTTACATAAGGCATATAAACTACCTATCATACAACTATTTAAACTAGGTGACCATAAGGTATAACCTCGGAAGGTTATTTCCTATACAACTATGGTCACTAAGCATGTTTGGTCGGATCCTAATGATCGACCAAACGGGTCGTGTTCGAAAGTCTAAGCGGGTGTTTAGTCCGCTTGACTTACGACTCTACACAAGCACTAAACTAAAAAGTGACGAGCTAAACATGCTAAAACATGTTTAGTTAGGTTATAAAACAGGTTTGGTATCAAAACAAGCGGTTTTGATACCTAAAGTAGTTTGGTTACAAAATACGCAAGAATGCGCATTTTGGCCGAAACTACGACTCGCTACTAATCCTAGATAACGTGGTAATCAGTAGGTATAGTCACTAGGGACTATAACCATCGTGATTACGCTCACGTTATGAAGTTCAAACGAACTTTGCATTGACCATAAACTGATCAATGCAGAAAGTCAAACTCGGTTTGACTTTCAGACTCGAAAAGCGATAAAAGAACGAAAGAATACTTACAAAAGGTCCCCGCAAGCTCTTGATCCGATTTACCTTCAGGTATGAAGTATAAACTTCAACTTAGAAGGCCAAAATCAGATCAAGTGTGAGTTGGGGGAATGAAATGGGGTGGGTATTTATAGGAATTCAAGAGCCGTTAGGATCGTTTCTCGAAGATTGAGCTTTGATCTCATCCGTACAAGTGGGCACATGGTATTTGAATACAAGGGGCACTCAAAAACCATCAAAATTGGCCCATAGATTGATCAAAAACCATTTGCAAGAGCTGGAATGAGCTGGAAATGGCTGGAAACACATTTTGCTGGTCTGGGGATGGCTTACGGACCGTAAGCAAAGGTCCATATGGACCGTAAGGACCTTGCAGGTCAGCAACTTTCAAAATTGGCAGTTTTAGTCCCTGAAGCCCCAAACTTAGTTTTCGATGCATTTTTGACACGTTTAAGCCCCGTTAATCCCATTTCAAAGCTCTAAAATGAAGTTAAAGTATAGGGAACTTAAAATGTGCTAAAAAATATCTAGGGTGTCGGCTCGTTTGGTCGTACGGTTGCGTTGTTCGGTAAATTACGACGGAAGTCGTATTGAACGCAAAAATGATCCAAATTGAGCGACGAATGGAATTTTATTATGCCAAACACTAAAATAAAATATTTTAATGCTTACATAAATTTTTGGATGTCCGGATATATTAAGAACGTAAGATATGCGCAAAATGCAAACTTGTGCACTTTTTGAGGCTTTTAGTCCCTATTGATCATGAAAGTTTATTTTAGCGCACAAAACACTTCAAAGCCTATTTCTAAGCTATGTGAAGGATATTTAGGGAATATTTAACTTATGATCAAGTTCCAGAATGTTCGTTACTATACAAATCGGTATAGTTTCGCAGTTTGACATAATTAGTCCCTACGATCGAACAAACTTGATTTCAACACACCAAACCATCCAAAACTTATTTCTAAGTTATGTGGAGGTTATTTAAGGTATGTTAAGCCTATTTCACTATTCCAGAGTGTTCGTTGCATTAAACTGGTTATATTTACGCATCAGAGCGCGTATAACCCTCCAAAAAGCGATTTAAAGCTTGAAATCGAACAAGAGTTGATATGTGCAAACGATACACATATTTTTACAAATCCCAAGTATGAAATACAATATTTCATTGGTTTGGAATTTTTTGGATGGTTGAAATGACACAGGTGTCACATGCATCAGCTCCTGAAAACACATGTGAAAATAGGTATGTCAGCATAAAAATGACTGTGAGATACACAGGTTTATTGATTTAGGATCCATGACTTATAATTGAAAGAAATGTTTAACGAAAAGTTAGTCATGAATCTTATTAAAAGTTTTTTCTTTCATAAATCATACGAAACTTGATAAAGAAATCAGATGTTATAAAAGAAAGGCGTGAGGTTAAATGAATAACCAAGTAAAAGGGATTTACATAAATTATGTCATATATGTGAGATGTATCATGTTTTTGTATAAATTGAAGTGGTTTAAACAACGCTACGATATTTAATATCATAAAAGCACTTATATATAGGAAGTACCAGCGGCTTATCCACCATGCTTTTATCATATTACACGTCGTCTCGTTATTTAAGTCACTTACCAAAACAAACCACCAAAATGTATTGTTTAAACCAATGTAAAAATGTTCATCTATAATCAAATGTTATGTATGGCAAATAAAAAGTATCTACTCAAACCATATGTAGAATGTACAAAACAATGTATTTGAATAAATCATAGTTTAAATCAAAAGTTATGTTTTTGTAAAATCAATGCTTTATTGATACAAACATCTATGCGGTAATGTTAAACGCATACATTCAAGCCTTGAGACCATGGAGACAAACCCTTAAAAGCATGAAAAGCATGAAAGTAACAAGTAGGCACAAATGTGGTTATGAAATCATTGTACTAGCATGTTAAATAAACATACATAGCATAAACATGGATGAAATCATGTACTATACGTGTACTATATGAACATAGCAAGCATATGTCATAAAAGCATGAAAGTAACAAGTAGGCACATGTGTTTCACCCCAAAATATTTGCAAATAGTAAAAGAGGGGTCTATGTAATCACATAATCACCTTGAAAACATTTAAAAAGAGGGGGTCTATGTACTCACTTGATAATGCTTTAGAGTCTTGAGATAACAACCAAACAAAGCTAGAAGGATCAAGGAATCAATCGGCACCTAATATAGGTAACTACGTTAATAATCTGGACCTAAATTGGAAGATCGGATAAAATAAGGTTTCGTAAATCAAATGAGTATAGGAACTCATGTAGTATGGTTTAACAAAGCCTACATTCTAAATCGGAACCTATCCTAAGTGCTTATGACCCATTACGGCTCGTTTAGGTAGCTTACGCTACTTTAATGCGCCGTTCGTGTAAAACGCATTTGGACCGCCTAACTAGTCCTATGACAAGTATTATATGCCTTAACAAGTCTAATAATGTCACACCCTGACTTTTGCGAAAGCGTGATTGTGGTGTGACTTTCTTAATATCATTGCATTCAATCATAACATCAACTATATGATAAAACCATAGGTTTGTCATCCATTAAATAAGTTTAAAACATAACAACATTGTTTTAAAATGTAGACTTCAAATTTAAGTTTTACAAAGCGTACAAATTGTTTATGAGTTCATTGAGGAATCATCAAAAGATATTGATTACACCAAGGTTTGGAAGACGTGTCTCATCCATGAATAAGACACGCTGACCAAACTCAAAGGCCATGGATGACATCTTTATCCCTAACGCAGCATAACAACTTCCAACGCCTGCCAGATCCACTTACAAATTCCCTGAAATACATGTAGTTTGAAAACATCAACAAAAGTTGAGCGAGTTCATGTGTTTGTTTGTGTGTATGTATAAACCTTTGAAATCGTTGTAAGTATGTATGTGAGTTTATAAGTCTCGGTATGAAAGCAACAAGGAAAAGATCACCAATGGTTTGCAAGGCCATTGATATGTGTGAAGTGATGCAGGAAGACTCAAATCTAGCAGATTTGTGTCAGTAAGACATAGTCACCTCATGGTCCACTCAGCGGACTCAGGAGTGGGGCTTGCTACACCCGAATAGATCTGTCACTCATGTCCCTTGGTACTACGACGAGGATTAATGGCCTCAAGTATCCGCCTACCCATTCACATGATCTATGGTTCTTTCCTTGGCTAACCATACCAATCGTATTTGTATGTAATCCTTTTGTAACATGTATTTCACCCCCGAAGTAAATAAACAAAACAGTTTAAAGAAAAGGGGGACATTAACTCACAGTCTTGCGTCTTCAGTATCGTAACTCAAATCCTTCAGCAAACATGACTACCTACAATGTGCTAATGTCTATTAGACGGACGAGTCGTTCCTGGTTTTAATATTAATGTTTCTGAGTTATGTTTCTGATATCATTCCAAGTTATAATTACTTGTTAAAATAATAATTATTTTAACTTGAGATTATACTTAATTTTGGAATAACTGCTAAACAATATTTTGGTAATACTACTTCTCAAGTATTTATATTCGTATTTCCTTCCCAAGGATGGGGGTATTTCATACATGTATTTTCGTATTCTTGTATTCGTATAACTTGCCATGTGTTGGCGTCGTATTCCAGTGTATACGTATTTTCTTAATAAATATCCAATATATTCCAAAACAATATATTTTCAAGTCATACATTGAAAATATATATATATAAACTTATTTTGTCCAAAAATACTGTATTTCCAGAAAATATATATTTTTCCCAAAAATCATATATCTTCTAAATAGTCTAGGAAAATATGTCTTTACTTCCAAAAATAATATATTTTCTCTTTGTCGAAAATATGATATAATTTGTAATAATAACAAAAATCATATTCTCATTTCTTCCGTATCAAAAATAATATTTACCAAAATATATTTATAACGGTATTCTCCGTAATATTTTGTAAGTTACGTTCTATCGTTCGGTTCCACAATATAATGTGTGTAACTTATATATTTATTCCCTGTGATATTTGGTAATATTTTGGATTGTCATTTCTTGGTATTTTGTCAAGTTATATTATTTTAACCCTAAAATAATATAACTATCACACAAGTGTACAAATATTCACACAATATGTCTTTAATGTAAATATATATTCTAAATACATCTTTATCCATTTTTATTTATAAAAACCAACCTCCAATACTTGTATTGTTGTAACAAAATCTATGGCAATGTTTATATTGAAAGCCATAGTTAAAACACACTTGCAAATATTTGCTTAGAAAGTATTTTTCTAAGTGTTTATATTTTTAGAAAATTTTGCCATAGTTTCCCCCTAAAAATGGAGATGTCCATGCTATCAAAGCATATCTTTTTCTTTTCAAAATCATCACAAACGATCAATAATCAATCTACACTTATCGATTGCCAAAACAATGCTATCTACACAATATTCACGAACTTGAACTTTCATAAAAACTTGTAGTAACTTGGTAGTGTGTTTAGTAGGTTTAGTTACCCTTTAAAAAGTGGTTATTGGTTTGTAAATCTTGTTCTTGTAAAGTTTAGTCTTTTACAACTTGCTAGATGATTTCCGAAAATTATTCTTTTGAACTTTTCTTGTACACAAAGTATTCTTATACTTGTTTCACTACTAGAAACATGGTTAGTTCCTTTAAGAACAATGTTTATGTAAATCTTGTGATTTAACTGGGTTTCTTTGGAAAACTATTTTTGTAATCATCCACATTTATGTCTAGTAAACATGTTATATGCTTCATTATTCATAAAATCATTTCCATACTTCAAGTTCATGAAAACATAAAGTATGATGATCTTGGTCTTTCACAAGATCATCACCTTAACTTACTAGATCATGTGTTTAATCACAATCTAGTAGGTTTCTTATGATGTCTAACATTATAAACACAAAAATCAATCATCAAGAAGCAAAACAATACTTAAACAACATAGTTCATCAAGATTACTTCATATATCAAGCTTATGTTCATTTTTCATGGTTATGTTCTTTAGTGTTCATCAAGGTTAGCAATGCATATCATCTTTTAACCAACAATGTATGAAGTAACAAAGGGTTATGAGGGCCTTACTACTAGCACAAGGCTAGGGATGAACACTTGATGATGAAGATGATAAAAGTGGAGGATAAAAGCAATTGGGGGAGGTCCTTCAAGATCCAAGACCACCAAGCTTCATTAATGACCTTCTTACACCTTATGTACACTTGAAATTAGAGGAACAAGACTTGACAATGGTGGTGGTATGGTGGATGTGGGTCGGCCGAGAGGAGGAGGAAGGGAGGAGGTGAGTTGTGATGTGAGAATGAATGAGATTATGGATCATCTTATAACCACTTTAGGCTTTTAAGCAAAGCTTAGTGTGTTTTCAATAGTATAAGCAAGATATTAGCAAATCCAAGGAAGATCAAGGTAAATCTAAGAAGATCAAGGCATATCACAAGTGGGGGCCACATGGTGACCGTCCACATGAAGGGGGGTATTGGTTGTGATTAAATGGTAAGTTAGGTTATTAGTTGAAATCTAAGTAAAATATTTAGGTGTTTAAGTGTATGATGTGTTATATAGTGTGTTAGGGTGTTCGGGGATCATAACTAGCTCAGAAACACTAAAACAATGTTTCTAGTAAAATTTTGGTGTTTCGAGTAGTGTCTGGTTGTTCGGTTAGATACTGATTCGTTAAAGCGTCAAACTATTCCGTTTAGTGATCTTTATGTACCCTTTTGTGACACTTTTAATTCCCGACACTTAGGAAAGCATTCAGGACCATTTAGTCATATTTTTGCATGTAACAAACTTGTTAAAATGCTGAATTTTGCTGAAATGTGCAGAATTCTACACTTTATGTGGGTTTTAGGCACTTTCAGACACTTAAACTATCACCTAGTGAAGCAGTTTTGTGGTCCTTACTTCCCTACACACTATACTAGTGTAACACTTGATTTCTGGCTCATACTAGGTCTCAAAACACTGTCTGTCTATGTACTGAACCCCGTCACCGTATTCTTGTTTTATCCGTTAACTGTGCTAGCTGTGCTTTGTGCATCATGCATGTCAATATAGTTTGTATGTGATAATGAGGTGACATTATGTAATATGTGATGCACATGTAAGTATGATGCAGTAATCAGAAAGCGATTCAAGTCATATAATGTAAATCAGCACAGTCATTAAGCACAAATCATCATTTAATAATTGTATGGATGCATGCAAATTTGGCAGTTGTCACATTCTCCCCCTGTTAAGAAAATTTCATCCTCAAAATTTATACTACCTTATCTCCTTAGGGTTACATTATGCGTATATGTATATGGATAATATTGAGGTAGGTAATCACAAAACCGAATCAAACCTTATTCACATCAGGTGAATCCAAGAATATATTACAACAACACGAATCCAATGGTCAAAAGGTATGTGCTTTTAGCATTTGATATCAAAGGACACGAGATGTATACATGTAGAATCTAGTGTAACTTAGTTAACAGGGGTGCAACAAAGGAGTTTCGACCGATGGATTCTCAAACAATCGGTCACAATATGCAAACGAGTTTTCACAAACCATAGCATCCGCTATATGAATTCAAAATCATCAACTCAAATGTGATAGTAACATGAAAATGATCTGTCAATTTCCGAATAAATGAATGGTAAGGTTTAGTGTGTTGACATTCTGGAATTGCGAAAATACGCCGAATGAAACATGAGCGAATCTGGTGTACCTTTGTCTTAATTCGTGGTTGCATCAGGAATGTTTAAAGGACAAGTCAAACAAAAGTATATGTAGTTCTGTGTGAAACGATTGTCCATGATTAGCACAAGCTACAATTTGTAATGACACCACAAGGTGTCGTAATTGACATATTTCAGTGATAGCGGTGACCGAACAAGTTCACCGTGTTTGTAAACAAATGAAAGCGTACTAAAACAACCTGAAGATTTTGTTTTACACAATGTCATGGAGTTTTCAATCGATTATGTAACACCAAAGAACTACTGTTTCTGATTGAAGACGGAAAGCAATAAACACTGCAAGGTATTCAATTTGTAACGAAAGAATCGTTAGGAGGTACACCGTGCTATGAAATGATTCTATGTACCATTGCCTTATCACACAACTGTGTTGAGACCGCTTTAATCGTGACAAACAAGATGGATTTAGAGTAAGTTAATAAATAAACAATTAAATCCGTGTAAGAAGTGAGTAACCAAATTAGCGCAAGCTTCAATTTTGTGAAGGTATCACCGTAAGGTATCAAAACCAACAAACGATTTAGTAGAGTCGTAGACCAATCAAGTCTACTATGACTCGAAACAAAAGAACCTTTGCAGAAATATTTGAATATGATGTTCTCAATACATCATATGGCGTTTTGAATTGAATAAGTGAAATGGATAAGTTTAATCAATTGAACTTGGTTTCAGCGTAACCCAACAATAAACGTATGTATCAACAAGGGAATCTCAGCATGGTTACGAAGATAAACCATGAATGTAACTTGAAAGAAAAGAAGTTTCACGAAAGTGTGTTGACTCAATAACAAAGGAGCCAACAATTACAATAACGTAGGTTATTCGAATCATAACCCAATAGTTAGCTTTAGCAAAATAATATTTGAACTTCAATGAAGCGTTTATTCGAAATGAAACCACATGCGTAGCAAAAAGGTGCATGCATAACATATAAGTTTCCAAGTAATGAAGCAATGTGTATCTGCTAAAATGAAGAAATGACCAAGTACTCAAAGCAAATGTGTGTTCGCTCTCAGCGAAGGAAATTAACGCGATGCAACTACCATTGAGGGGAGTAGAGATGCAAACATCTACTCGCTAGAAGTGAAAGTGAAGATTTCAACAAAAGAAATTTAAGTACTTTCTGTTTGGTTAACTGAAATAGCATGTATATCAGGATAATGGTGTTTGCTTGAGTTAACAGATATGGTTCCTAAGTAACAACCTTTACGAGTTTGGACCTAGGTTCCCAAAGACCCTAAGTACATGCTTTCTAGATTCTTAGAGTTTCGTATTCTGTGTAAAATTGTTTTGTGCATCATGTAGGAAACACCATTTTTGTATACATTTAAAAATAAGTTATTGTCCCACAATTTCCCCGGTATACTTTCTTCCTGAATTCACAGCTAATGACACTCGATCATCGATCAGTCGTGTAATAGTAGTTGGATCCTCGAAGTTAGTTAAGTAAGAAGTTCGTTAATCTTCAGCAAGGGGTATCGACTCTTGTTGGTTAGCTCGTTCGGCTCTTGGTAGTTGATGCTCATTTGAAAATCATCGTCCTTCTTCTTGACGAGCAGAGCTGGGGTTACCCCAAATGGGAAACTTGGTCTGTTAGCTTCCTTCTCCATCATCTACTGAAGCTATACTGACAATCCTTGCATCTCCAAAGGTGTAAGTCGCTAAGGTGCATTGACTGCAGGCGCGGCGCCTGGAAGCAAATCGATGCGAAATTCAACTTGTCATTGAGGAGATAATTCTGGCAAGTCTTCGGAGAAGACTTCAGGGTATTTCCTTATCACAGGGGTATCTTCGGGTTTTGGTTCTTCGGCTCCCTTGTCCACGACATGAGCCAAGAAAATAACACATCCTTTACGCAACAACTTTCGTGCCTTCAAGCAATTGGTAATTTGTAGAGGCGTATCCTGCTTCATGAGTCACGATCGTTTCTTCGTTTGCCATCGGGATGCGGATATCAATCTCCGCTCGATCACTCGACAACCAATCCATCCAGGTTACCTCGTCGAAGCTTCCCAACTCAACTGGCAGTAGATCAAGCGTAAACTTACGCTCTCCGGGTTCTATCTTGCCGCTTCCAATTACTTCGTTGGCTTCCACTAGCTTCCCATTAGTTAGTTCTATCGAGTACGGGTTATCTAACTTACTTTCTACTAAACCAAGTATACTCTCAAACTCTAGAGATGCGAAACTAAAATTTGCAACAGTATCTAGTAGCACAGATGTATAAGGTTGACTAATATGGGACGTACCGATATCCACGTTTGGATTCCTGGCATGTCTCCCTAGCTCCGGTGTTGAGCTTTCATCCTTGTGCCTGATTGTTTTTAGGGCAATATTTTCTCAAATGCTTCTTGCTTCCACAGTTAAAACAACCTTGAGCACGTTTCTGTTTGTCACTCGTCCTGCCTTGATAATTGTCATTGTCGTTGTTTCCTTCGTGATTCTCGCTACTATCTTGGCTTCCATCTCTACATTCAGTATCTTGCCTATAAGTTTCCTTAGGATGCCCCCTCTTGCCACAGTTATCACATTTTCCATATTTACATCGCCCGACAAGATAACGTAGACAATTGTCGCACTTAGGTAGGATACCCATGTAGTCTTTTCCCTTTTTGGCCTTCTTCTTGTTGCTCACCCGAGTAACCTTCTTAAAATTTGCGAGCTTTCTCTTGTTATCCCCATATGACTCTACAGGAGTCTCCTTTTTCTCTTCCGAAGTGGAAAATTTTCCTAGTCTAACCGCTTCTTCAGTGAGCGCCACACTTATGCCGATAGCCTCGGTGATCGTTGGAGGTTTAGATGTTGTTACCAGGCTTAGAATCTGAGGTGCCAATCCCCCGATGAAGCGTTCGATCTTCCTAGATTCTGGTTCCACCAAACGTGAAGCAACTTGTGATAAATCGTCAAATATCTGCACATACTCAGTTATCTTTGGGCCTTCCATTTTCAAGTTCCACAGTTTAGTCTCCAACTTCTGGACTTCTGCCCTAGAGCAATATCTTTTACGCATCAGTTCTTTCAGTTCGTCCCACGTCAAAGCATACGCAGCAGTCTCGCCCATTGCCAGAACCTGAAGGTTCCACCATGACAGAGCCCCATGTTGAAGCAGTCCGGAAATGTACGTGACCTGAAGTTCTGGGGCACATTTGCTCAACCGTAAAATAGAATCCGTCTTCTCAACCCAGCGCACGAAGGCTAAGGCACCCGTAGTGCCGTCAAAATCCCGAGGTTTGTAGCTCAAGAACCGCTTGCAGGTGCAGCCGTTGGGTGGGTTATTTCTTGGGGTACCCCCGCTGCGTTCGGAGCGAAGGGTCTTGTGCTGTGTAATGGCCTGTGAGATGCGCTCTTGTAGTTCTGCCGCTGTTGCTAGCAGAGGGTTGTTGATATCGATGTCCCCTTGTATCGACGTCTTCTAAGAAGAAGATTGGTTAGGTCAGGTCTTATTTGTTTAGGGAGTGCATATAGTTGTTTTAGAGGTCATATGTACATACACATAATAGATTATCATATCAACAAATCAAGCAATAGCATAATCATAGCATAACCAA
>JARYGA010019342.1:0-25051 GCA_030545235.1 Helianthus tuberosus
ACTGCATATATTTAATATTAATTAAATTGTACGGAAATTACCGGTTTGGTGCCAGTTGTCACAGTCTCCCCCCGTTAAAAGAATTCCGTCCCGAAATTCAGGCTGATCTATCTCTCGCACGAGTTTTCTTGAATAGGTGGGGGTACTTTTCTTTAAACTGGTCTTCACGTTCCCACGTGTACTCGGGTCCGTGCTCAGAGTTCCAACGCACTTTGACAAGCTTGACACTACTCCTTCGGGTCTTGTTGACTTTCCAGTCAGTAACCTCAATGGGTTTTTCTGTAAATCGGAGGGTGTCGTCAATATGCATTTCATCCGCAGGGATGATCACAGTTTCTTATGTTGGACTCTTCTTGAGGTTGGATACATGAAACGTATCATGTACTCCATTAAGTTCTTCCGGTAATTCCAACTTGTATGCCACGGTTCCAATTCTTTCCAAGATCTTGAATGGTCCGATGTATCATGGATTCAGCTTTTCACGTTTTCCAAATCTTACTATGCCCTTCCAAGGTGAGACCTTCAACAAAACTTTGTCTCCCACCTCAAATTCTAATGGTTTTCTTCTTCGATCAGCGTAGCTCTTTTGTCGATCTCGAGCCGCCTTAATGCGCTCTCAGATCTGCACGATTTTGTCGGTTGTCTCTTGCACAAGTTCAGGACCAACCATACATTTGTCTCCAGCGTCTGCCCAACATAAGGGCGAGCGGCACTTGCGGCCATACAGAGCTTCGAACGGTGCGTCTTTTATACTCGTATGATAACTGTTATTGTAGGAAAACTCAACTAAAGGTAGATGAGTATCCCAGCTGCCGCCTAGGTCCATAACACATGCGTGAAGCATATCTTCTAATGTTTGTATGGTTCGTTCGCTCTGGCCGTCAGTTTGTGGATAGAAGGCCGTGCTTAGATCTAACTGAGATCTAAAGGCTTCCTGAAAGGATTGTCAGATTCTTGCGACAAAGCGTCCATCCCTGTCTGAAATGATCGAGATAGGCACTCCATGACGTGCCACGATTTCTTTCAAGTATATCTCAGCAAGCTTTCCAGTGCTATCTTTCTCTCGGATTGGTAGGAAATGCGCAGATTTCGTCAATCGATCAACTATCACCCATATCATATCATGCCCTCTAGGGGTCCTGGGTAATTTCATTATGAAGTCCATCGAGATTTGCTCCCACTTCCACATGGGTATCTCTGGTTGTTGTAGTAGCCCAGATGGTTATTGATACTCAGCCTTAACCTTAGCACCGGTTAGGCACTTTCCAACATAAATAGCAACATCGCTTTTAAGTCTCGGCCACCAATAGTAGTCTTTCAAGTCTTGATACATTTTGTCTGATCCTGGATGGATCGAGTATCTCGATTTGTGGCTTCATTAAGAATGACTTCTTGCATACCGCCATAGAGCGGAACCCAAATACGACCCTTAAAGTACAAGGTTCCCTCTTTGTTTGGCACCATATTCTTTAGCATACCTCGGAGGTATTCATCTTTACGATTTTCCATCTTAAGGGCTTCTTGTTGCGCATCATGAATGCGTGCTGTGAGGTTCGTTTGAATAGTCATTTCTAATGCTCGAACCCTTAGGGTCTTAACCCTTTCTTTTCGACTTAGCGCGTCTACTACAACGTTTGCCTTTCTAGGATGGTACTCAATCTCACAGTCATAATCGTTTAGCAGCTCGACCCATCACCGCTGACGCATGTTTAATTCCTTTTGATGAAATATGTGTTACAGGCTTTTGTGATCTGTGAAGATTGTACATCGAGTACCATATAGATAGTGTCGCCAGATCTTCAAGGAGAATACCACTGCGCCTAGCTCCAGGTCGTGAGTGGTATAATTCCTTTCATGTACCTTCAATTGTCTTGAAGCGTAAGCAATGACTTTTTGGCGTTGCATGAGCACGCAACCCAAACCTTGGCGCGATGCGTCGCAGTATACCACGAAGTCTTCGGTGCCTTCGGGTAAGGATAGTATTGGTGCATCGCATAGCTTATTTTTAAGTAGCTGGAAGGCTTCTTCCTGCTTGTCACCCCAATCGTACTTCTTGTCTTTCTGTGTAAGGGTAGTTAGCGGATGAGCTATCTTGGAGAAATTCTCGATAAATCGTCGGTAATAGCCTGCTAAGCCCAAAAATTGTCGAACTTCAGTTGGGGTTTTGGGGGCTTCCCAATTCTTTATTGCTTCTATCTTGGATGGATCTACATGAATGCCCTTCTCGTTTACAACTTGACCAAGATACTGTACTTCGTGAATCCAGAATTCGCACTTTGAGAATTTTGCATAAAGTTTCTCTTTCTTCAGTAGTTCCAAAATGGTTCTAAGGTGTTGCTCGTGCTCTTCTTTTGTTCGCGAGTAAATCAGGATATCATCGATAAATACAATCACGGATTTATCGAGATATGGTTTGCATACGCGGTTCATCAGATCCATAAATACCACTGGCGCGTTCGTCAGTCCGAATGGCATCACAAGAAACTCGTAATGCCCATAACGTGTTCTGAATGCAGTCTTTGGTATGCTTTCCTCTTGGATTTTTAACTGATGGTATCCAGATCGAAGATCGATCTTGGAATAGTAGCTCGATCCTTGCAATTGATCAAATAAGTCATCAATCCTCGGTAGTGGGTACCGATTCTTGATTGTGAGCTTGTTTAGTTCTCTGTAATCGATACACATTCGCAGTGTTCCATCCTTCTTCTTCACGAACAATACTAGAGCTTCCCAAGGCGAGAAGCTTGGCCTTATGAATCCTTTATCCAACAACTCCTAGAGTTGTGTAGATAATTCTTGCATTTCGGATGGCGCAAGCCGATAGGGTGCCTTGGCTACTGGAGCGGCTCCTGGAACCAAGTCTATATGGAATTCGACTTATCGTTGCGGGGGTAATCCTGGCAGATCTTTGGGAAAAACATCAGGGAATTCCTTCACCACAGGAATATCTTCGAGTTTTGGCTCCTCAGCCTTCTTATCTACAACGTGCGCTAGGAAAGCAACACATCCTTTCCTTAAGCACTTATGCGCCTTCATACAACTGATGATTTGCAGAGGCGCGTCTTGTTTTTCTCCATGTACGATGAGAGTTTCATCATTCGCCAGAGAGATGCGAATGATTTTCTCGTGACAAATAACTTCAGCTTTATTCTTGGACAACCAGTCCATTCCGACCACTACATCGAAGCTACCCAATTGAATAGGTAAGAGATCGATGCTAAATCTTCGCTCACCAAGTTCTAACGCGCAACTCCTAACAACTTCGCTTGATTCAACAAGTTTACCATTGGCTAGTTCTATGGAATAAGGAATATCTAATCTACTAGATTCTATTCCAAGCATACGTTTAAATTCCACAGACATGAAGCTATAATCGGCACCAGTGTCAAATAGTATGGATGCAAAGTGATTGTTAACGAGAAATGTACCGGTGACCACATTAGGGTCCTTGTGTGCGTTCCTTGCTCCAATCACAAATGCTCGAGCCTGAGCATTGTTTCCCCTTGGGCAATATTTTATGAAATGATCCTTGCTTCCATAACTGAAGCATCCTTGGTTCTGCCCATTTCCGTTACCATTCCTGTTACCAGCACCATTTCCATTTCCATTTCTATTTCCACCATTTCTATTACCGGCACCGTTGCAGTTTCCATTCCCGTTCTTTCCTTTTCCCCAACAGTCCTCAGCATGTTGACCCAATTTTCCACACTTATCGCATTTTGGAATGCGACAAACTCCTTCGTGATGACGCTTGCACTGGTTGCAAATGGGCAGAGTGCCCATGTATCTTTTGGCAGGAGCGTCATTCATGGTTGCAAGAGTTTTCGCCTCCTGAGGCGGGTTGGAGTCTCATTTCTTGTTGTTGGAACCCTTGTTATTACGTGTCACTTGATTCAGGTTCGAATGCTTCCTCTTCTTGTCACCAGACGACTCAACATGCGTCTCGGTCTTTTCTGTTGGGTTCAGCGATAACTTCTTCATACAGACAGCATCTTCGGTAAGGTTGACAGCCAGAGTTACAGCCTCAGTGATCGTTTGAGGTTTGGCCGAAGTTACCATGCTGCGAAATTCTGAGGCCAATCCCCAAATGTAGTGTCACACCCTGGCTTTGCGGAAGCGTGGTTAATTTTGGTGTGACTTCTTAATACCATAGCTTAACCATAACAAGCTATATGAATTTAAAAACCATGCAAGTCATCCATTAAGTTTTGAAAATCAAAATACAGTACCATTGTTTTAACCAACCACCATAACCTTGTTTAACAACATTACAAACTAAAACATAACATAAACGTGGTTTAAGGACTGTGTCTTGTCCAGGAAAGAGACACATCCCCTAAACCCTGATGACTCCATGACAAGTGCAGCGGAAAACGTTCCATACCGTGCCAGGTCCGTTTAATTTCCAGAAATACATGTGAGTTGAAAAATCAACAATAATGTTGAGCGAGTTCATGTGCAAGTGAGTAAGTAAAAACACTTGTAAGTATAAAAGTTTCCTGGTATGTAGCAGTGTAAGAGGACTTGTGATCACCAATGGTTTGCAAGGCCATTAGCATGTCGTGAAATGCAAGTAGGAAGACACAACCCTAGCTGATTTTGCGTTGGGTACCAAGTCACTCCGGGTCCGTTCTGTTAGTCCTCTGTGAGGCCTGTTCTGGTGGGCCGGGAGCTGGGCTCGCTACACCCAAATAGATCTACCGCTCGAGTCCCTCGGTGTTCTAACTACCCAATTCACATGATCTAAACCTCCTTACGTAAATCATACCGTGTATAAAGTACTTGTAAACAAAGTAACATGTATTTCACCCCCGCAGTTAAGTAAACTAAAAAGAGTTAGAGAAAAGGGGGACATGAACTCACAGTGAATGCGCGTCTCTACCAAGTGTCTCCAATACAGTAAGCTGTGCAACGACCTACAAGTGCTACTTCTATTAGACGGACGGCCGTGCTTTAGCTTTATAGTTTAAGTCTTTGGGAAATAGTTAGACAACTATTTCGTGTTTATGTTCCGTACACTTGGCAGTTATTCTACTTCCCAAGGATGGGGGATACAATACATGTGCGTAAGTTACGTTTTATCAATCTTGTGGTAATGTAATTACCGGTGTAACTTATATGTTTGTGGAAGCGTTCGTAAAGTTTTGGAATCATTAACGCTTGTAAATATTATTTTTACTCTAAAATAATATTTATGTATTTTCACAAAATAATCATAAACAGTGTTGTGACAAAATATACTTATCACGTTAATCTTTGTGAAAATCCCACCTCCGAATATTTAGTAAATAAAGTCATGGCGAAATTTTATGTTTCGACAATATGTCCAAAGATAGTTCTAACACTTGTTGTGTAAAAATTCTAAGTGTTAGGTTTTTAGGAAAATTTCGCCAGAGTTTCCTCTGTAACTGGAGGTGGCCACGCTTTCAATAGTATCATTTTCTTTTAAACAAATCAATCAACAATTTCTTTATTCAATCAAACAATTTCCGACACATCAAACTAGTCGACAAGTATGTAAATTTGCATAATCGCATGAACTTGTAGTTTTTCCGCATCTTTAATGTAAATCATCTTCATATATTTAGATCTTTATATAAAGTAGCTTTAACCTTGTAAAAACTTCGTGTTTGGAAAAATCCGTCTTTACAACTTCTAGTAACAAGTGACAAAACTTCTTCTTTGTCGGGTCTCCTTTGTTTCACAAGTGTTTAAACACTTGTGGTTTATAAAACCATATTTACTAGTGTAAGATCCACTTTTTAAAATACATGATTTCTCAAATGTGTGGTTCTTTAAAAATACCACTTGCGGATGCGTAGATCCGCTAGTTTTAAACACCATTTTACCGGTTAAATTACTTTTACACAAGTAAAATATTTTCACACAAGTTCATGTATCTTGTGTGGTAGAGTTTCGCCTTTTAACCCTTGTGGTAACCAAAAACAAGCTTATGTGAAGATACATGATCTTACAAAGTCGGGTTAAACGGAGATCCGAGCTACCACATCATAGATCGGGTCTAGATAAACACATATTTCAAGTCCTACGACTTTTACACAAGTTATATGCTATTAACCACCATTTTAAGTATTTTACTAGACTTTTGATCATCATCTTTCATTTTAACGAGATTCAACCGACAATATTCCTTTTACCCACTTTAGATGAGTATAAAAACAAGTTTTAAATGTTATACCTCTAGCTCAAGGCTAGGGAAGATCTTTGGCGAAAAAGAGGTGGATAAAAGCTAACGGTAGAGGTCCTTCGTGTTCCGCTTGCACCAAAGCTCCTAATATGAGACCCTTGAAGCTTGAATGATCTTGGAATGATGATGATGGAGGTCGAAGATGGTTGTAGGTGTGGGGGTGGGTTCGGCCGAGAGCCAAAGGGAGCAAGAGAGAGAGTTGGAGTGTGTTGTGTTAAGTGATAAATATCTCTAGTGATTAGTTTGTATTTATAGACAAGTTAAGATGGTATTACCCAATGGGTAATGTGTAGCCTAGATAATTAACAAGGATGATTAGGAGATCTTGCAAGGTACATGTGTGTCCCCTAGGGGACCGAAATCGTAAAGGGGGGGGGTTATTTGGTTAGTTTGTAACTAATCTCCAAGTATTAGTTAGGTTAATAGGATTTTAATATTAGTTACTAGAGTGTTATGTATTAACACGGGTGTTAGGGTATACGGGGACCCTAACTGGCTCAGAAAAAATAAAAATAGTGAAAATAGTAATATTTTCATGTTCCGGGTAAAGTCCGGGTGTTCAGTGGGATAGTAATCCGTTAAAGTGTTACAAAGGCTTTAAAGTGTCGTCATTACATTTTTAGTGACACAATTTGTTTTCCCGACACTTTAGAAAGTGTCTAGTAATATTTTCTCATGTTCTGGCACTTTACTAGTCAGCTAGAAGCTGGTTTAATTATTAAAGTGCTGTGTTTGGTACTTAAAGTATGTTTTTTTTGGCACATCCGAATCAGTGTATCTTATTCCTAGAGACGCGTTACCACAACCCTTATATCCTACACTCACTACCAGTGTAGCCAAAATATTTGAGGCTCTTAATAGGCCTGAGAGGCAGCGTCTGCCTGATGCTGGTTATATCAGCATGTTTATTGTGTATCCGTTTAGTGCTATTGTGCTTTTTGTGCATCATGTTTGTCACTAGGGTTCAACATGCAAATAATGTAGTGACAGCAAATAAAGTATGATGCAAGTATGTGCATGTATCAGTATGCAGGTAGCAGTTTATCAGCTAGTTTCAACAAGCACAGTAATTAAGCAGTAATTATTCATTAATTAAGTTGTACGGATACCTGGTTTAGTGCGGGTTGTCACATTCTCCCCCCGTTAAATAAATTTCGTCCCGAAATTTAAGTCCTGCTTGTAGATGCAGCGTTCTTAGGAAATAAGTGGGGGTATTTCTCTTTCATCCGGTCCTCACGTTCCCAGGTGAATTCAGGACCATGTCTGGCATTCCAACGAACTTTGACGAGTTTGACACTGCTCCGGCGGGTCTTGTTAACTTTCCAATCCGTGACCTCAACAGGTTCTTCGACGAAGTGGAGCGTGTCGTCAATATGAATCTCGTCGATGGGAATGGCAACGTCAACTTGAGTTGGACTTTTCTTTAAATTGGATACATGAAATGTATCGTGAACACCATTTAGTTCAGCAGGTAGGTCCAACTTGTATGCTACAGTTCCAATTCTTTCCAGAATTCTGAAAGGACCAATGTAGCGCGGATTTAACTTCCCACGCTTACCAAAGCGTGCTACCCCCTTCCAGGGTGAAACCTTCAATAACACCATTTCTCCGACTTGGAAGTCCACATGCTTCCGGTTTGGATCCGCGTAGGCCTTTTGTCTGTGGCGAGCAGCTTCGATGCGTTTAAGTATTTGCGCAATCTTGTCTGTCGTCTCTTGGACGATCTCGGGACCAGCAAGTTGCCTATCACCTGCGTCAGACCAGCATAGTGGTGATCGGCACTTGCGTCCGTATAGGGCCTCAAATGGCGCGACACCAATACTGGTGTGGTAGCTGTTGTTGTATGAAAATTCGACCAACGGTAAATGTTTATCCCAGCTACCTCCCAAATCCATAACACATGCCCTCAGCATGTCTTCCAACGTTTGTATCGTTCGCTCGCTCTGGCCGTCTGTTTGCGGATGGAACGCAGTGCTCAGATTCAATTGTGAGCCAAAAGATTCTTGGAAGGATTGCCATATCCTTGACACAAACCTTCCGTCTCTATCAGAGATGATCGAGAGAGGTACTCCATGACGTGCTACGATCTCTCTCAAGTAAATTTCCGCAAGTTTGCTAGTACTGTCTTTCTCCTTGATTGGCAGAAAGTGTGCGGATTTTGTTAGGCGGTCAACAATCACCCAAATCATATCATGGCCTCTTAGCGTTCTTGGTAGTTTCGTAACAAAATCCATTGAGATTTGTTCCCATTTCCACTTGGGAATTTCAGGTTGTTGCAGAAGTCCCGAAGGCTTCTGGTATTCCGCCTTGACTTTAGCGCACGTTAAACATTTGCTCACGTAAACAGCAACGTCGCCTTTCATCCTAGGCCACCAATAGTAATTTTTGAGATCCTGGTACATCTTATCCGATCCAGGGTGGATAGAGTACCGTGACTTGTGCGCTTCGTCGAAAATAACTTCCCTTAATCCACCAAACAGAGGAACCCAAATCCTTTTCTCAAAACATAACGTCCCTTCCTCGTTTGGTACCAAAAGCTTCTCCATTCCACGGAGGTATTCTTCCTCAAGGTTTCCCTCCTTGAGAGCTTCCTTTTGTGCAGCACGAATGCGCGAGGGAAGATCGGTTCGTATGATCATTTCCAAAGCCCTAACCCTTATGGGCTTGATTCTTTCTTTACGACTTAGGGCATCGGCGACTACATTCGCCTTCCCTGGGTGATACTTTATCTCGCAGTCGTAGTCGTTTAACAATTCAACCCATCGTCTTTGCCTCATATTCAACTCCTTCTGGTTGAATATATGCTGTAGGCTTTTGTGATCTGTGAAGATTGTGCACTTCGTACCATACAGGTAGTGTCTCCAGATCTTTAGTGCAAAAACCACTGCGCCAAGCTCCAAATCGTGGGTGGTATAGTTCTTTTCGTGCACTTTCAGTTGGCGTGATGCGTAAGCAATGACCTTCCGGCGTTGCATCAACACACAACCCAGTCCCTGACGCGATGCGTCGCAGTATACCACAAAGTCATCAGTACCTTCCGGTAGAGCTAATATTGGCGCGTTGCAGAGCTTATCTTTCAATATCTGAAACGCTTCGTCCTGTTTGATTCCCCAATCAAACGTCTTATCCTTCTGGGTCAGGAGCGTCAACGGTTGAGCGATTTTTGAAAAATCCTCGATGAACCTTCGATAGTAGCCAGCCAAGCCCAAGAATTGTCGAATCTCGGTTGGCGTTGTAGGCGTTTCCCAATTCTTGATTGCCTCGATCTTTGTGGGATCAACATGAATTCCATCCCCATTAACCACATGTCCAAGAAACTGGACTTCGCGTAGCCAAAACTCGCACTTGGAGAACTTGGCGTACAGTTGTTCTTTCTTTAGTAGCTCCAATATGGTTCTAAGATGTTGTTCGTGTTCAGCCTTTGTCTTTGAGTAAATCAGGATGTCGTCGATGAATACAATCACGAACTTGTCTAAGTATGGCTTGCAAACTCTATTCATTAGATCCATGAATACCGCAGGTGCGTTCGTCAAACCAAATGGCATAACGAGGAACTCGTAGTGTCCATAACGAGTTCGGAAGGCTGTTTTCGGGATGCTTTCCTCCTGTATCCTTAATTGATGGTATCCAGATCGAAGATCGATCTTAGAGTAACAGCTTGAACCTTGAAGTTGGTCAAACAGATCATCAATTCTTGGCAGTGGATACCTGTTCTTGATCGTTAGCTTGTTCAATTCTCTGTAGTCAATACACATGCGGAAACTTCCATCCTTCTTCTTGACAAACAGGACCGGAGCTCCCCAAGGCGAGAAGCTTGGTCGGATAAAACCCTTGTCTAACAACTCTTGAAGTTGTGTCGACAATTCCTGCATCTCAGACGGGGCAAGTCTATAAGGTGCCTTAGCCACAGGCGCGGCGCCTGGAACTAAGTCGATGTGAAACTCCACTTGCCTCTGAGGTGGCAGTCCGGGTAAGTCTTCCGGGAAGACTTCTGGATACTCCCTTACGACAGGGATGTCTTCGATCCTTGGCTCGGCAGCCTTCTTATCCACGATGTGCGCCAGAAAAGCAACACATCCTTTCTGTAAACACTTCCTTGCCTTCAAGCAGCTGATAAATCTTAGCGGTGTGTCACGCTTCTCTTCGTGAACCACAATTGTCTCACCATCATCAGTTGGGATACGAACAACTTTCTCGTGACATACTATCTCAGCCTTGTTTCCGGATAACCAATCCATTCCTACCACCACGTCGAAACTTCCCAATTCGACTGGTAGTAGATCCAAAGTAAACTCGCGTTCTCCCAGTTCTATCACACAACCTCTGATTACTTCGTTGGCTTCGACTAACTTTCCATTAGCTAATTCAATCGAGTAGGGAATGTCTAACTTATTTGCAGCTAACCCAAGCATATTCTTAAATTCTAATGATACGAAGCTATAGTCGGCACCAGTATCAAATAAAACAGATGCATAGCGCTGATTGATAGGGAACGTACCCGTAACAACATTTGGATCCTGGCGTGCATCCCTAGCTTCGAGTTGGAACATTCTACCACGGGCTTGATTCAATGTTGGGCAATTCTTCTTAAAATGCCCGATTTCCCCGCAGTTATAGCATCCGAGCCTCTGTCCATTACCACCAGCTTGATCATTTCCCTGATTACGATTTACTGCGCCCGCTTGGTTAGCGTTGTTGCCATGATTTCTGTTACCTCCAAAATTTCCTTGTGGGCGGCTTCCATTTCCACCACGGTTATCATTCCTATTTCCATATCCTCCCTGGCCTCCGCGGCCGGCAGGGACCCAACAAGTATCCTTCGAGTGACCACGTTTCCCACATGCTTCACATGTTTTTAGCCCACATTGACCAGAATGGTGACGCTGGCAGGCACTACACTTGGGCAGAGTGCCCATATATCCTCTTCCTCTCCTTCCACTGCCAGCTGCTCCCTGAGCTGGCGTGCTTGGTGCTCCTCTCTTACCATCACCACTAACACTTTGTTTGAAGTTCGAAAACTTTCTTTTGTTACTTCCAGACGACTCAACCTGAGTCTCTTTCTCCTTTGCCTTAACATCACCAAACTTGTTCAGACGAATCGCCTCCTCGGTGAGAGCCACGCTCAAATCGATGGCTTCAGTGATAGTCGCTGGTTTGGAGGAGGTTACCATGCTTATTATTTGGGGAGCCAAACCCCAAATGAAGCGCTCGATTCGCTTGTATTCAGGCGTAACCATGTAAGGAACCACTTGAGATAAGTCGTGAAACCTCTGGACGTATTCTGCAACCTTTGGTCCATCCATCTTTAGGTGCCAAAATTCAGTCTCCAACCTTTGAATTTCTGCGCGTGAACAGTACTTTTTGCGCATCAGTTCTTTCAATTCGGCCCAAGTCAGGGCGTAGGCGGCAGCTTCGCCTAGAGTTTGTACTTGTAGGTTCCACCAGGACATGGCTCCATCTAGAAACAGCCCTGAAATGTATGTGACTTGCTGATTCTCTGCACACTTGCTCATGCGTAAAACAGAATCGGTTTTCTCAGCCCAGCGGGTAAAGGCAACTGCACCTCCTGTGCCATTGAAGTTAACTGGTTTGCAGTCTAAGAACTGCTTGTAGGTGCATCCTGCACGTATGTTAAAACATGTGTTTGGCATTAGCATCATCGCTAAAATCTCCAACTAGTTCATGGTAGGTTCGAATGGCGTGGCATTACCGTGAGGTGGATTGTTATTGCCTTGGTTAACACTTCCGCTCCCTCCTGGCTGAGATGCTGCGTACTGTGCTATGGCAGCTGCAATGACTTGCTGTAGCTCTGCCTCGTTAGTAGGCATTGGCATTGGCGTAGGGCGTTTTGGCGGCATCTTCTAAAAGATGGTTTATGTTGGTCAGGCCATAGTAAAAAAAAAAAATCCCATGTTACAGTACGTACGTAGTAATAGTAATAACACATAATATCTCATGTCATCAATACATCACAAATATCAATCACACAACATCCCATGTAAGCAAGTAATCAAACGAATCCAAATATGGTGAGAAAACTGCGATTGCCATATAAATGAGACCACATCGTAAGTGTATACATACAATCATCAATCACTAGGGGCTACATCACCCCTGTCAAAAACTACATCAGTATCAATACAATATCAAGTACATAACAAAAGTCAAGTCATAACGTCGTCTCCCCAAAATGCTGTGCAATCAAAAAGCAATCGCCGCCTTCTCACCTCGCCTACCCTAGTGGCACCGATGAGCTCTAAGCAGGTGGTGGTGGAGGAGGAGGAAAACGGGTATAAAACAAACGGCGCAACTGTAACCAGTCCGCCTCCATCGCCTGATGTGTACGAATAATGGAAGCAATCTGCTGCTCCAAAGTAGTAAGACGAGCAGCATAGTCAGGGGGTAATGGTCGTGATGGCTGCAACGGAGAGGGTACCCGGCCATGGCACTGACATGGCTGCAGATGGGCTCTCTCCAACTCCTGTAGTCGCTGCTCATGCGACTCATGCTGGTATACAAAGGACATCAATACATCCTCAATGGTGTGGCCCACATGGAACCTGTGGTATGGATCAGTGGGTGGCATAGGGGAAAACGGTGCCCAAAGCAGTGGCTCCCGTGTGGGGTCAAAGGGTGCCACACCAAAAGGAGCAGTAGTAGGTGGAACAAACGGCATCTGAGGCATGAAAGGCATGGGCATCGGTACATGCCCTGATGGGTGGGCTGAAGAGCCCTCTCCAGGCCCTGCTGGAGGTATAAACATAGGAACCTGAAACGAAAAGTCAGTATGTGGTGCAACAGGAATCTGTGGAGGGAATGGGGGAACGTCCTCGTCTGCCGGTATCCAGCCATGCTGGGCAGACTCATCCGGGGGATCCATATGTGCCGCGAACGGTGCATGTCCGGGCTCTAGGGGAACGGGATCAAATATGGGAGCAACAACAGGGTGAACGGGTGCCAAGTGCTCGAAAGGGGGGTCAACTGGTACAGCAGCAATGGGTAAAGGACCAATGGGATCAACAGGAACATCTATGTGGTGATCATCAGCAATGGGCTCAAAAGGTACATCCGCATGCACCGGGTCATGCTCTGGTAAAGGGTCAAGGGCAGCTGCCTGCTCAGGTGCAATGGCAGGCTCAAAATCATCAAACGCCATGTCAAAATCAACATCGGGATCAATCGGATCAAAAGGGTCAATAGGATCTGCTGGATCCTCCATCAACTCGTCCATCGGGACAAACTCTAAATCATGGTCAGGATCAAATCCCGGTGGGAACACAGGATCTGAATCCCCCTCGTCGTCATGGTCAAAAACAAGTCCAGGTATGGAAGCAACAGAAAAAGCCTGGTCAGAATCGAACCCATGGGAGAAGTGCTGCGCACTATGAGCATGTGTGGGTACAGAAGCCACAGACTCAAAGGAGTCCGCGACTGGGGAATGAGCAGGTGACTCCGCAGCCGGAGCATCTGCGATCAGTAAGGGAGCAACAGCAGGTAGGGCCTCGCCCTGAGCATCCTCCAAAGGCTCCTCCTCAAACATATCGACGTCGTCCTCCTCGTCGTCGATGGGTAAAACAGGGTATGATGCAAGGGGTACTGGAGCAGGGATCACAACGAGTGGTAGATCCCCGGCTGGAAGATCAACTGGGAGCTCATCAACGCCGTCGGGTAAGGCGAATGGCTGAAAGTCATCGTCATCCGTGCTGGTGAAGTCTGATGTATAAACCTCGTGCTCCGATGACTCAATGTCGTCTGAAACGATAGGCCTCGGGCCTGTGGTGCCTGAACCACCAGTGTCTGCAGAATCCATGTGTCTGTAACATATACACAAACATGCACAAATAGTCAATCATAAATCAAGTAATCACATAAGTCATCAAGTAAGGCATCACATAATCCTCCTAGTCCTTACTAGCCAATTTCATCCAGTCTACAAGACTGCTCTATCCTTTACTTAAACCAAACCTCGATCCTCCAGATCGATCCTCAGCCCTCCAAGCTGAGCCTTTTCTTCCTAGCCTTGCTAGCCCACTACCTTGGTCACCTAGACCAAGCCACGATCCTCCAGATCGATCCTATAACAAACCAACGTGCTCAACTACCTTAACCACCTCGATCCTCCAGACCGATCCTCAGCCCTCCAAGCTGAGCCTATAAATAAATAAAATGTGCTCAACATTTGTTTGTAAAAAGTGTGGATCTGGACTTAAGTGGTATGCAGAAAAATGTTTTCGTGAGAGCCCTAGTGATCATAGTCTAGACTCGAGACAGAATCCTAGTTCGCTATGATCAGAGCTCTGATACCAAGCTGTCACACCCTGGCTTTGCGGAAGCGTGGTTAATTTTGGTGTGACTTCTTAATACCATAGCTTAACCATAACAAGCTATATGAATTTAAAAACCATGCAAGTCATCCATTAAGTTTTGAAAATCAAAATACAGTACCATTGTTTTAACCAACCACCATAACCTTGTTTAACAACATTACAAACTAAAACATAACATAAACGTGGTTTAAGGACTGTGTCTTGTCCAGGAAAGAGACACATCCCCTAAACCCTGATGACTCCATGACAAGTGCAGCGGAAAACGTTCCATACCGTGCCAGGTCCGTTTAATTTCCTGAAATACATGTGAGTTGAAAAATCAACAATAATGTTGAGCGAGTTCATGTGCAAGTGAGTAAGTAAAAACACTTGTAAGTATAAAAGTTTCCTGGTATGTAGCAGTGTAAGAGGACTTGTGATCACCAATGGTTTGCAAGGCCATTAGCATGTCGTGAAATGCAAGTAGGAAGACACAACCCTAGCTGATTTTGCGTTGGGTACCAAGTCACTCCGGGTCCGTTCTGTTAGTCCTCTGTGAGGCCTGTTCTGGTGGGCCGGGAGCTGGGCTCGCTACACCCAAATAGATCTACCGCTCGAGTCCCTCGGTGTTCTAACTACCCAATTCACATGATCTAAACCTCCTTACGTAAATCATACCGTGTATAAAGTACTTGTAAACAAAGTAACATGTATTTCACCCCCGCAGTTAAGTAAACTGAAAACAGTTAGAGAAAAGGGGGACATGAACTCACAGTGAATGCGCGTCTCTACCAAGTGTCTCCAATACAGTAAGCTGTGCAACGACCTACAAGTGCTACTTCTATTAGACGGACGGCCGTGCTTTAGCTTTATAGTTTAAGTCTTTGGGAAATAGTTAGACAACTATTTCGTGTTTATGTTCCGTACACTTGGCAGTTATTCTACTTCCCAAGGATGGGGGATACAATACATGTGCGTAAGTTACGTTTTATCAATCTTGTGGTAATGTAATTACCGGTGTAACTTATATGTTTGTGGAAGCGTTCGTAAAGTTTTGGAATCATTAACGCTTGTAAATATTATTTTTACTCTAAAATAATATTTATGTATTTTCACAAAATAATCATAAACAGTGTTGTGACAAAATATACTTATCACGTTAATCTTTGTGAAAATCCCACCTCCGAATATTTAGTAAATAAAGTCATGGCGAAATTTTATGTTTCGACAATATGTCCAAAGATAGTTCTAACACTTGTTGTGTAAAAATTCTAAGTGTTAGGTTTTTAGGAAAATTTCGCCAGAGTTTCCTCTGTAACTGGAGGTGGCCACGCTTTCAAGCGTATCATTTTCTTTTAAACAAATCAATCAACAATTTCTTTATTCAATCAAACAATTTCCGACACATCAAACTAGTCGACAAGTATGTAAATTTGCATAATCGCATGAACTTGTAGTTTTTCCGCATCTTTAATGTAAATCATCTTCATATATTTAGATCTTTATATAAAGTAGCTTTAACCTTGTAAAAACTTCGTGTTTGGAAAAATCCGTCTTTACAACTTCTAGTAACAAGTGACAAAACTACTTCTTTGTCGGGTCTCCTTTGTTTCACAAGTGTTTAAACACTTGTGGTTTATAAAACCATATTTACTAGTGTAAGATCCACTTTTTAAAATACATGATTTCTCAAATGTGTGGTTCTTTAAAAATACCACTTGCGGATGCGTAGATCCGCTAGTTTTAAACACCATTTTACCGGTTAAATTACTTTTACACAAGTAAAATATTTTCACACAAGTTCATGTATCTTGTGTGGTAGAGTTTCGCCTTTTAACCCTTGTGGTAACCAAAAACAAGCTTATGTGAAGATACATGATCTTACAAAGTCGGGTTAAACGGAGATCCGAGCTACCACATCATAGATCGGGTCTAGATAAACACATATTTCAAGTCCTACGACTTTTACACAAGTTATATGCTATTAACCACCATTTTAAGTATTTTACTAGACTTTTGATCATCATCTTTCATTTTAACGAGATTCAACCGACAATATTCCTTTTACCCACTTTAGATGAGTATAAAAACAAGTTTTAAATGTTATACCTCTAGCTCAAGGCTAGGGAAGATCTTTGGCGAAAAAGAGGTGGATAAAAGCTAACGGTAGAGGTCCTTCGTGTTCCGCTTGCACCAAAGCTCCTAATATGAGACCCTTGCACCATGTAGGGGATCACTCTCGACAAATCGTGGAACCTTCGAGTATAACCAGTAATGTCAGCACCTTCCATGGTCAAATGCCAGAACTCAGTCTCCAACCTTTGTAGTTCAGCACGAGAGCAATACTTTTCCCTCATACATTCCTTTAGCGCATCCCACGTCATGCCATACGCAACATCATCACCCAGAGTCAGGACTTGCAAATTCCACCAAGTCAAAGCTTCATCCACAAGCAACCCGATAGCAAAAGTGACTTGCTGATCCGCGGTACACTTGGTCATACGGATAGTAGCATCAGTCTTCTCCGTCCAGTGTACATATGCCACTGCACCTCCAGTGCCGTTGTAGTTCATTGGTTTGCACTCGAGAAACTGCTTGAAAGTGCAGCCCTGAGCTGCGTTTCCTCCAGATGAATCTACATTCCCATTGCGTGTTGCATTGCTTGGTCCTCTACTTTGTTCAGTGCGGTTCGCCTCGTATTGAGCGATAGCTGCGGAGATCCTTTCTTCTAGTAGAGCGTTAAGCTCTTCAGCAGTTCTTGGCAGTGGGGGAGGATGAGGTTGATCAGAATCTCGATTGTTCACAATTCTCCTAGGTTCCATGTTCTGTCGGAACATAACACAACAGGGTTAGACATTTGTTTGATATCGTCCTACGAGACAGTAGTAGTATATATACACAGGCATATACGACATAAGTGACATCAAACAATCCGCCAAATGTATAAATCAATTCATACAGCAACAAGCATGCATACTTAGATAAATACTGATGCGTCATAAGATATTCACCGATGTCTTTACACATATCAGGGCAACTTGTTACGTCATTGTTTACAAGGTAAGCAAAATACATAGGGGTTACATCTCCCCAAGGTACAAGTTTAATATATGTAAAGGACAAATATCTTACTTCTCATTGGCGGTTCATGTCTTTATACCCTAAATTATTACTCCAAAGGAGTATTTAATAGGCTGGGGGAGGGGTGTTCATGTTTGACCTTCTCTTGCATTTGAAGGAATCTTGTTTGATACGTGACAAGACTTACTGTGGTTTCTGTGCACTGAATTCCATAATTATGTACGCATCCATAATTACGTAACTCCTTGCATAGTCCGTACAGTACGTTTCATCCTCGTATCACTTCCTTCAGATAGGCCGTTGCTTTCAGGTAAAGTCATGAGTACCTGAGACATTCTATTTCTAGTATACGTATATATCAATTATCGCACATAGTTGCAAGTAATTTCTAGTCAAAGACAAGTGCTACTCCAGTGCACCCTAAGTCTCGTAGTGTCTTTTATTGACTCTTTGTAAACAGTTTCAGGTAGTGGATGTCGTGGAAAGTTTTATGTAATGAAAACTCTTTGAAAAACTGTTTTCATGAAAGGATCCTAGAGATTGTAGACTAGACTCGAGAAGGAATCCTGGTTCGCTACAATCGCAGCTCTGATACCAATCTATCACACCCCTTTCTAAGGCGGAAGCACGAGGTGTGATCATTAAAGGTTCTCATTGCATACGAATGGTAAACATACTACATGCTCATAAAAATAACTTCAAATGCCATTGACATTACATAACTGAAAACATGGTTTAAGTGTTTACATCACACGACAGCATATTGTCTGAAAAGTTTACAACTTTATTCAATGATAAACATAAACAACATCCAAGAGCATGATTAAGACCGCGCGCACATCCACTTTAGTTACCTGAAATACATGTGAGTTTTTGGAAAAACCTCAACATAATGTTGGTGTGAATTCATGCAATTTTGTATTGAACGTTTGTATACTTTGTATGAAAACATGGTATGTAATTTGTATAACTCAAGTATTCCTGTATGTATCGAGATTCTTAATGGGTTGCAAGGCCATTAACATGTGACACGACATAGGAAGCAATCCAAACCATAGGCATTTTTCTAGTTGTCGATTCACGACGGAGACACAAAAGCACTACTTGGTACTAGTTTTCACCAAGAGTGTGGCTGCCCGAAAACCCATTAGATCTAACCTTTTGTTCTGCGGTCTTAGTATGTACACGATTAATGGTGCTTCTGGTACCCTATTCGTGACACGATTTCACGTATCATTTCTTGTTTTTGTATCCATCATACCATAACACATGTATTTTCCCCAAGTTTAAAAAGTATGTAAAAGTTTAAAAGTGGGGATATAATCTCACTTTTTTGTAAACATTTAGTAACATGTACTTCACCCCCGAAGTTATAAAACTGAAAACAGTTAAAAGAAAAGAGGGAGCAAGAACTCACAACTTTGCGTTTCTTGCGCCGTAAACTTCACCGGGTTTGCTTATATAGCGTCGTGACCTATACGTGTTTTATTAACGTCAGTCACTAGACTTGTATCGCACAAGTACAAGTCACTATCTTTTATGTATTCTTTGTGTGTTAAAAATAATTTATATTTTTAACTATGTATCTTACTTATATTATTTTTTTCAAAAATAAATATAAGTTTCTTGTATTTTTCACCCGAGTTATGTACTTTGTTCAAAACTTCATTTCATGTTCATAACTTGTCCAAGTTATTTAATCTATCAAGTAATATATATTTTCATAAATATATTCTCTTGTATTTGTCTAAGCATGTTGTATATGTATTTTGTATTTTTACTCCTTAGGAGTATTTAGTGTATTTTCAAGTCTTAACACACCATTACATATAATACATACTACATACACTTAGCACAAAATTTGGTGATCAATAAATATATATATTTTCCTCAAAAATATACATACTTAATATCAATTTTTATCTTGAAGAAATCATCATTTCTTATCTTGAAGTTTACATAAAAATTAGGGAAACCTTGGTAAATATTTTTAAGGAATAAGTTTCACCAAAACTTGTATTTTCTAAGTGTCAAAATTTATAGAAATTTTGACAGAGTTTCCCCTAAAAATGGAAGTTTCCCATGTTTTCAAAACATGTGTTTATTTTCATTTAAATCATCACAACAATCACCAACTCATTTAACACTTACCGAGTGTCAAAATCAAGTAAATTATACTACTTCATGAACTTGAAGTGTTGTAAAAATTTGTAGTAATTGGCCATGTTATTTAGTAGGTTTAGTTACCCTTAAAAACATGGTTATTTGTTTGTAAATCACATTCTTGAAAGATTTAGTCATTTACAACTTGTAAGATGATTTTTCTAAAAATATTTCTTTTGTATTTTTTTGTTATAATCATGTTCATAGTCTTGTTTAAACAATAAAAATATGATTAGTTTACTTAGAAATCATGACTTCGTAATTCTCATAAATAAACTTGGTTTCTTGGGAAAATTATTCTTGTAATCATCTATTTACAAGATTTGTATTTTGTTTAAATCATCATTACATATGAAGATCACTTTCATTATTCAAGTTCATGGAGACATAAAGTATGATGATCTTGGTCTTTCACAAGATCACCACCTTAACTTACTAGATTATGTGTTTAATCACAATCTATTAGGTTTCTCATGATGTCTAACATCACAAACACAAATCATCATTCAACAAGAAGCAAATCAACATATTCAACATGTATTCTTTTATTTTTAAGCTTATGTTAAAGTATCATGATCATGTTCTTTTGTGTTCTTCAAGTTTATCATTGTTCATCATCTTTTAATCAACAATATATGAAATAACAAGTTACAAGGAGCTTACTACTAGCACAAGGGCTAGGGAAGAACACTTGAAGATGAAGATGACAAATGGGTTGAATAAAAGCAAATGGAAAAGGTTCTTCAAGATCTACAAGCTCTAAACCTCCTAAAACACCTTCTTGCACCTTAGGTTAAGCTTGGAATGGATGAACTTGAGATGAAGATGGTGGTGGTGTGGGGGTAGCTCACGGCCGTAGGTGGGGGAGAAGGGAGGAGAAGGAAATGGTGAAGTGAGATGAAGTGTGACATTTATAAGATCTTCCAAGATATCTCATCATATCTAAGTAATATCAAAATAATTCAAAGTGGGTCCAAAGAGATTGTGCAAGATCATGAGATATCTTGGTAAATATTTGGTGGGGGCCACCCCTTTGCAACCGTGAACAATATGGGGGGGGGGGGGAGTGTAACTTTCAAATCTTTAGTTGTATAAATAAGTAAGCTCTTAAGTATAAAGTTTAGGGACTTGATGTGTTATTATGTTATAAGGGGTGTTATGGTGTTCGGGGACCATAACTAGTTCAGAAACATTAAAACAATGCTTCTAGTAATATTTTGATGTTCCGGGTAATGTCCGGTTGTTCGGTTAAATACCGGTTCGTTAAAGTGCTAAATTGCACCGTTTAGTGTCCTTTATGTATCCTTTTGTGACCCTTTTAGTTCCCAACACTTAGGAGGGTATTCTGGATAATAAAACATGAATTCTGCATAATATTTATATGTTAAAAAGCTGATTATAGCTGATTCGTGCAGAATTCTGCATTTAAAGTGCATTTCGGGTGCTATTTAGTGCATATTTTAGCTTCCGGAAAGTCTATATGTTAACCCTTGTATATACTCTTGGGTTTTAATGTATTCTTGACGTTGGACCTACACCTAGGCTCCAATTCTATTGTCTGACTGCTTTCTGCAGAATTGTTGACACAATGTGTCTTACCGGTGAGTTTACTAGTATTTCTGACGCAACACTATCATTAATGCATAAAGCAATTTTTGTAGTATAAAACGTGCATGAATTCACAAGTATAGCATGTAATCAACCAATTTTGACATTTAAGCACATAACTGCATATATTTAATATTAATTAAATTGTACGGAAATTACCGGTCTGGTGCCAGTTGTCACTATCTCTCATACATATGGATCATCCGTTCCTCCAATTCAACGAAGACGACGGGCGTGAAAGTCTTTGCATCGCGAAGCTTAACTCATTGTGGCAAAGGCGGGGCCAGTTTGGCATCCCTAGAAGGTTAGACTGGGATGTTATGACTGATTAAATCAGCGTGACCGGCTCGAGAACATGTTAACAATTCCGCTTGCTCAGTTGGTCAGCATAGACCGCCCGATCTATCGAGAGCTTACGCTTGAATTCTTTGCTACCTACTCCTACGACAAGCCAAAAGCGCATAAAGTTCCAAAGTTCCGCTATAAGAATAGGATAAATTTCAGATTAGGCGGTCGTTGGCATAATTGGACAGTGGGAAGGTTGGGTCGAAGACTAGGAATCTACACCAATGAAGATATGGATTCCGAGTTCTTTACAGATCAGTTCTCCTTCCCCAACGAAGATGAGCGGGGTGAGTTTTGGGCATGGATTGCAGTTGGCGACCCATATGATCCTCGGATGTCCAAGGCTTCAAGGTTACGAGACCCTTTGTACAGAGTTATACACCACGTCTTCAGCCATACCATAGCTGGGCGCATGGACTGTTTGGGAAACTGTCCCACACCAGATCTTATATTTCTTTATGCGCTAGCGGAGGAGGTTCACATCAACCTTGCCGCTCGGATGGCTGATTACTTTGTGCATAGTTCGGGGAGAACCAACAACAGTCAAATACATGGTGGTCAGTATGTGACCGAGATCGCTTACAACTTGGGTATAATGACTGATGAGGTGGTTCAGGGTCTTACTCTGGTGACCGAGGGTATGTATGTTGACATTCGGTCGTTGAAAGCCATGGGGCTTATTGCAGAGACAGATCATGGGGATAGGTTGAAGGGGCTCAACAATGAGGTCTGGGACCCAGAGCCGGCAGAGGATGAGGATGATGAAATGGGAGACGAGGAGCAACATCAGGAGCCGCCACACACGCCACCACACTCACCACAACAGCACCACTCACCGCAGTATCAGCACTACCCCTGGCATCCTTTCGTATCCGGAGTTCTATGGCCAGTTTCAGCAGATGCAGGTCAGTCATGAGCAGGAGCGGGCTAGTTTAGAGTGGCTGCATGTTAGTCAAGAGCAGCTGCGGGCGAACCAGGAGGCGATTAGGGTGAACCAAGACTACATGCGCCAGGAGGTGCAGGCCGGGTTTTCATACCTTTTTGGGGGTCTTCATAATGCTTTCCCCAACTACTTTGTGGAGCCCCAAAGTTCCCATCGGCACGGGAGGAGATGCGGGTGATGATGACAAGGAGTAGGTGGATTTGTTTGTGAGTTAGTGGTTATCAAATTTTAGTACTTTATTTCTTGGGTGTTCATTTTGATCTTCATTTCAAACACCCGCGGCTATGTACTTTATTTTTTTTAGACACTTTAGTTTATTTGTTTTGTCTATGTTTGGATATTTAGTACTTTTATTTATGTAAATTATGGTTGGTTTGCGTTTATATTATCTATGCCTGCTGTTTTGTTTTGTTGTGCCTTGTGACATACTTACAGGTTTTTGAAGCAAGTCTTGGACCGGAGCACATCACAGAATCAACTTTGAAGTCTCGTTTCATCTAAATCATCTTCAGGGGAGTGTTATTCTCCTTTTTCTCTATATTTCGGGTTTCGCATTGGGGACAATGCGAAGTTCAAGTGTGGGGAGAGGGTTTAACATGTTGACTTTGTTTGTCCTTGTTAAAAAAAAAACAATCAGAAAAATCAATAAAAAATGTCAGTAATTTGTATATATTTTTAGTAAATAAACCGGTTGATTGTGTTTTAGAAAGCTTTGGATATGAAAAAAAAACACCGACAAGCCAAATAAATTTTGAAAAAAAAGAAAACTAGAAAGCGTGACAAACAAAGAAAGACTTGCATGATAATTTTCACACTGTTACCCACTCCTTCCGTTATGTGACCATATTTGAGCCTTGAAATTGTTATATGTTTGTTCATTTCGGAGTAGGAGTGAGCCGGATGTCACGTGTAATTTAGAACTTGTCACTAGCATGCTTGTTAAGACCATGAACATTCAAAATTGTGTAGAAGTGACAGAGGCACCTAGAAAACCCCTTTGTTGTTTGCCTTGTTCTTTGTGTTGTGTTTCCCTTAAACCCTACATTACCCCTTAGGATTAACCATGTTGAGCCTATCCCGTGTTTCATTTTGTTTACCCAACAAAAATCACCCACTTAACCAAATTTAGCCTTTTTATTTTTAAACCTTTTGTGTTAAAACTCGTTCAAAATCATCATTTAACTAGCGCTTCTTATAGTTAATTGTTCTTTGTACAAATCCATTAGATTATACATCTAAAAAAATTCAAGCAATTTTGAAGTCGACAAAATTCGAGCAATTTTGAATGCTAAAATGATGAAATCTCGTCGATGAGCTCGTTATCACAAAAGTCGCCTTTTTAAGGCGTAAGTATGTATAGTTTTATTGTCTTGTGCTTGTTAAATGTAACTACCGAGTTTTAACCATTTCGCCACTTTAAAAATCCCTTTCCATACCCTTCACCCAAGCCTATCGTTATAACCCGGAAAGACCTCTTGATTTTCATTTTTTCGCATGTTAGTTGGTGGAGATGAGATCTTGTGACAAGCTTATGATATTACACGTTTCGTTGACGAGGCATTGAGTGTTTGCACACACACATTTTATGTATGTTTCACAAATAAAACCTAGTGTGTGTGAACATTGTGAGGTGTGTGAAGATTAGCGTGTTAAGTCAATCGAAAGTGAAGTCACGGCTTTTTGGTTATCTATACACATATTTGCATATGCTTGTTTGGTTTAAATCAATTGATTTTGTTGTTGGTGCATAGATGTCTGTTAACTTCATCTTTATAGAGTCTTGTGTCTAGATAGGATAAACCAGTGTTCAGCAGGTCGGAAAACAGGTTTTGGATCTTAAAGGGTAATTTCGCACGAAATAGCTAATTTCGTGTGAAATGACACATGGTAATTTTGCACGAAATTAGCAATGCCTATTTCGCACTAAATTACAACACCTATAAATACTCAACCTGCTAATTCATTTGTAACTTTTCCGATTCAGAGCCGAGGTGCTGCCAGTTTGTCAAACGATCTGTAAAAGCTTTGAAATCATTAATAAGAAGATAATTAAGATGAATCAAGCTGTTTCTAGTCTATTTCTCTGATTCCGCCTTTGAAATAGATCATAAACTCTTCTGATTGACTCGTTAGGGTCACACGATGATCCAACAAGTGGTATCAGAGCTCAGGAAGAAGAGTTTATACCAATTCAGCTTGTTTTTATCACTTCTACTCCTTCTTTTCAAAATTAAACGAGATTTAACGGACAAAATGGCTTAATTTTCATACATTACACGCGAAACACCGTTTTATTGAATCCTTGAAAGAATTGGACCAAAATTTGAACAAAAACTGGATCAATTTGACAAAATGGTGGCCGACATGCTGATGTCATCCTGATTTCGCATGAAATAG
>JARYGA010019343.1:0-38714 GCA_030545235.1 Helianthus tuberosus
GAAAGCCAGGGTTTTTGATTCTGGATGTTCAAAACACTGTTACTTATAAATGTTTGAGTATTGCAGATAGTGTTCCAGACTACGATCCCGACAACCGAGTCTAAGGGGGAGTCTGAAGACGAACTCGAAGCAAGGGGGAGCTTGTAACTGGAAAGCCAGGTGTTGATCCCAAAAGCACGGAAGCTTATCGAAAGGGGGAGCCTGAAGAAAGAGATTTTGATAGAAAGAAGAAGATAACGATTGATGGATGCTTACAGTGTTAGACAATTTGGAAAAAGGGAGAAGACTGATTAAGACTGAAGATGTGTCATGCTAAAGATTAGACACTAAAGACTTCGCCAACATCCAAGGGGGAGTCTGTTAGTGCAATATGCCTGTTGACTTCGTCTTATATCATGTCGTGTAATTATAATGATAGATCAGGGCTCGTTGTATGAGAAAATAGGATTTATGTGTGTGAAAGTGATTTCGCATGAAATAGCCAAAGGCTATTTCGAACGAAATAACAACTTGTCATTTCGCACGAAATGATGAGAAGTTGATTTCGTACTAAATAGGCTTGAGCTATTTCGTACGAAATACCTAGCCCTATAAATACTCAAGTCTAGGTCATCATTTGTAACTTTTGGAAATCGGTAGCGAAGCTCTGCCGAATTGTCTCCGGGTGCTGTAAGACTATTATATCAATACAAGAGACATTATAATTGAATCAAGCTGTAAACAAGTCCGTATCTCTGAATTCCGCCTTTGATTCGGATCCAAACTCTTCTGATCGACTCATTCAGGTCGCACAACGATCCTACACCTTGACATGCATTATGGGGTCCTAGATCAATCGGACAGGGTATCAGTGATCAGAGGTTAAAACACTTAAAACGAGGCAGGGCATTATTATTATTATTATTGAAAATAAAAATTAAAAATAGAATAATAGAGATGGAAAGTTGGCGAGACATAAAGATGGTAGAAAGGAAAAAGGAGTTGAGCGAATGTGAAGGTTGATCTATTTGTCTCTATTTATACTCAACATTTATCTTAGATTCTACGCCATTTAGCACACGTACACCAAGTATTAAATGTCAAATTAGTTTCATTCTTTTCTTTTGAATTGTGAATGCCACGTACATAGCACATTAAAGCATGTACAACATTTGAATTTAGGAATAAATTATTTAATTATTTTATTTTTATAATTAATTCAGCTGCTTTACTTATTTGGCGCTTATAACTTCTAAAATATGACGTTTTATAAAACAATGAATATGTCAATAGAACGAGAATATTTGTATCTACATTTTGAACCAAGTTTCATTAAAAAACTGAGTAGGTTCAAATATAATGTATTTTTATAATTTAATTATTAAACCGTTCATAGGCCCGTCTAGGTACTTCATATTTTTAACAGTCAACTTACCCGTAGTCTACCCGTTTAATAATATAAGTTTTTATATACTTTATTTTAATATAGAAAATAGAAATGTCACACATATACAAGCCAATTAATTAGTATAACATTCCAACCAATTATATAAAATAGTTTTTAAAACTATATGGGTTGAATAATTATATTAAAAATAAAACTAGTTACTAGTGGTTAATAAATTAAACAACATATAAGTCTTATATGATAAAAATGGAAAGTGATGATATTCAAGTGCTACATCCTACGTCTTCTTTATCTGAGCAATCTTTAAGTGCAAAGAAATGTAAGAGTAGAAAAAGAAAAATTGAACAACAAGATGAAGATTTAGCCTCTATTATTATCAATAGTGTTGGAAGTGTGGCTAATGTTGTTTTAGAAGGCAATAAAATAATTCAGGAGAGCAATAAAATACTAGAAAGAGCTTATCATCGTGAGTACACAGGTGAAGAAATTTACAATGAACTCGAGCCGTTGGGTTTGGAATCCCATGAAATACCTAGAGCTTTAAATTACTTGGCGGCCAACCAAGCAAAAGGAAGGACATTATTTAGTTGTCCTCATCTGATACGGTTGGGAGTACTAAGAGATATGATGGATTTTAGTAACTAAGCGAGTTTAGGATGCAATTAACTAGTTGAAGTTTTCTGTTTTTTAGTAAGTTCATAAATTGTGACTTTTATTTCTTTGCTTGGGTATTTTACTGTATGGTTATGGATCTTGCTTTCTCAATGACTTAGTTTCTTTATTTCCTCTTTTAATTTATTGTTTCGTGTAGTGGTTCTGGCGTTATTTCACAATTATTAGTACAATTGGTTTCTTGGATTGTTTAAGATGCTATAATACTTATATTTCATCTGCTGCGACATATTATTTACTGCTCAATATTGACCAGAACAGGTGTCTGCATCCAGACTGACGTTAGCATATGTGAACTGATCCAGGTGTGTTTTCTTCACATTTGAATGATCCAGTTTTTATTAAGTTGTTTACATAAGGTTAAGATGTTTTGTGTTAAAAGGGTATAATAGTAAAATTGTAGGTAGATATTGTTTAGTAGACACCGGTTTACCCGCCCCGGTACGCCTAACTTGCATTTATTAACGCGTAACCATCATTGCGCGCATAACCGACACCTAAACGCATGAAACGACACCGGAATGCACGTAACAGGCATTAAACACGTGTAACTGGCACTGGTTACTTGTGCAAAGCCAGTTTCGTGTCGAGTGTTGCGTTCAGTCCTTACTAGGCTGGGTTACACGCGTGTCCCAGACCGGATACGTATAACTAGAGTAAAAACGCGTAACTAGAGTAAAAACGCATAATAGACGATTTTGGCTATTTACTCTTGGAATTATAATGTAAATATTAGTTTATTTTACTGCAGATGACCACCCAATGGGATGTAAAATATTACCCCATTTTGTTATCTGAATATTACCTTTTGTTATTTTGCAATACAGTTTTCCATTGCCGGTATACACATGTATGTAAATTACATTCAATAGAGTGAAAAATTCAACTGAACAGATAATACAAGAAGTCAAATAGGGCTGTCCAAAAGGCTCGTGGCTCGGAGCTCATTCGAAGCTCGCTCGGATTTAGCTCGGAAAAAGCTCGCTCGATATGGCTCGGTTTGATTGAAATAATGTGATTGTATTAAGAATTATATTAAGAATTATACAAAGTTTAGTTGATTTTATGATTGAAATAGTGTGATTGTATTAAGAATTATATATACCTAAGTAACTTGGTGCGTTTTTGTCCCAATATCTCAGCAAGCTTAGTATCGACACCAAAGTTTATACTATATAGTATCGACACTAAAGTTTATATTATATATTTAAACACTTATAATTTGGTTGTTTTTTTTGTACAAGGAACTCAATTTACTAAGGGAAAGGTTTTGGTAACTCGAAGGATATGCATCTTCAAAGGGACTCGACTATCTTTAAGTTGTATATCCACTGTATCACTAATTTACGTAACATGAGACTTTGTCTTTTATTTTAGTTATACACTTGATATTTATCTTAATAGTTTTCTCCAACCCGGGTAGCACCCGGGTGATAACCTAGTTTCTTAATAAACCCATCCTAACCCATTACCCAAACCTACCAAACACGCCCATTTTGCCACCCCTAGTTCCATGGAATAAGTGGCTCCCTAAGAAAGTCAACATTTTTTGTTAGCGTCTTGCGCGGAATCGACTTCCCACACATGTGGCCCTAAATAGGAAAGGAATCAACATAAATAACTTGGCGTGTCCGTTATGTGGTGAGGCCGATGAATCAGTGGAACACCTCATGGCCTCATGCTTCGTCGTGGCAGTTGTTTGGAAAGGGGTATCTATATGGTGTAACACCCCATAAATATATGCCTTCTCATTGGAAGATCTTTTCATTATACAGCTGGATGTTTATGGGTCGCAAGTCAAAAGAAGTATGATCCAAACGATAATCCTTTTGGGGTGTTAGTTTGGCGAGAGAGGAACGAGGTCATCTTCAAATCCAAACGATTGAAGGTTGGTTATATTTTGGTTGAACTGAAAACACTCGGTGGTTTCTTATGGGTGAAAAACAAATCAAAGATTGTACAATTAGAGTGGGAGCAATGGTGTAAATTTGAATTATGATGCAAGATGTATGTGTGGTTTGGCCATTTGGTCAGTAAAATTCATCCTTTAAAAAGGGTAGTGGATAAAGGAAGTGATATGACACTATAGGATTGAAGGGAGTACTTTATGGTAGTGCCTCTCCCCTTAAATAATAGGCAATAATATACACACATCCCTATAATTTTATTTTCACACCCCCTAGGATATACGAGCCGTATAAGGTTATACGACCCGTATAGAATGATTTTGCACAAAAATAAATGCAGTGGAATCTTTATTTTGTTTTACATGTATACGTTAAAACCCAAAAACCTGATCAAACCTCAAAAAATAAACACATTTACCGTATAATATTATACGACCTGTATATATATGTATACGAGCAATATAATGTTATACGGTAAATGTGTTTATTTTTTGAGGTTTGATCAGGTTTTTGGGTTTTAAGATCTGTATACGGGTCGTATAAGGTTATACAGACCGTATATATTTTTTAATTTTTTTTTTGTGTAAAACTGAACAACCGTTTAATAAATTTTAGTAATTCTTTAGATAACGTTTTTAGTATCCGGAGTTTGTTGGTTTGTTTGTAGCTAGGGTTTAGAAAGGTTGAATATGGTGATATTAGAACACTGTACACTGCATGTAAACACAGTGGCTTTGTGATGCAAGGATCTTCGCATGCGGTATGTACTTTAAGTACGGATCCTACAGCTGCATTTGGAACAAGAAGTCCAACAATTCATTCATTATATGTTGTTGTCTCAATTTACACAAGCTGCATTTGGAACAAGAAGTCCAACAATTCGTTCATTATATGTTGTTGTCTCAATGCACACAACACGCAGTCGTTGATGGGCTTTGCGGGCTTGTTTGTAGCTAGGGTTCAGAATGCTTGAATATGGTGATATTAGAAAAGGAAAAACACTACCATAGGTGAACCCTCTTCAAGAAATCGCAGGCTGATACATAAACCCTATATGATTCCCCCACCTTGTACGACACATTCATTTATTTTCAATTTTTATTTACTTCATACCCCACCACGTTATCTAAAGAATTAGTTAAAATTTATTAAACGGTTGTTCGGTTTTACACCCGATGATCGTCTGTTAACTACCTGATGGAGTACTTTCGTGGTCTAATCATATCAAGTATTCACTACATGGAGCAGATAACAGCTTGTTGGGTTGTTTGTAGCTAGGGGTCAGAATGCTTGAATATGGTGATATTAGAACATTGTACACTCTATTTAAACACGGTGGCTTTGTGATGGGAACCACATATTAGTGTGTTTCAGTTTGGAAAGATGACCAAATACAAATTTGATATTGAAATTTGTGAGCCTTCAAATTATTCTTAGGCAATTCCTAACAACTGTCCATGTGAAAGTTAGGGTTTGTTGGGTTGTTTGTAGCTAGGGTTCAGAATGATTGAAGCATATTATATAAATTTTTAGATGGTGCTTGTAAGGTTTAATTATCTTGTGTAACTTTGATTGACATCTATCATTGACATCTATATACGAAATGAGATTCTTCGAGAACTAGAAAACGAGAAAATACGGAACGAGATTCTTCAAGAACTAGAAAAGGAGAAAATACGGAACGAGATTCTTCGAGAACTAGCAAAAGGAGAAAAAAACAGAATGAGATTTTTCTAGAACTAGAAATGGGGAAAATACAGAACGAGATTCTCCGAGAACTAGCAAAAGGAGAAAATACGGAACGAGATTCTTCCACAAATTAGTCAACAGTCATTACTTCTTAATGATGAGTAGTTGGTCGATGACATGATAGATAAAATGCGGAAATGTTGAAGTGCAAGAACGAATATGAAGATAAGTTAAAGATAAGTCAAGAACAAAGAAGAACACTTGAAGAAAAAGCAAGAACTTGGAAGTATTACTTGTTTTGCAGTTGGATCTTGGTATTCAGTCAATGAACATGCTGTTGTAGACTATGTTTTGTAGCTATATGATACATATGACACATGAACAAACCATCCATGCATGTTGCAAGTTAAATCCACAATAAAAATATAGAGTTGCCGCAACAAATTCAAAAAAGTTATATACGTCCCGTATAAAGTTATATGGGTCGTATACAACCTTTTGAATTTTTTATTTGATCGTATACTCAACATACGAGCATTGTTTTATGTCTCGTATACGGGCCGTATAACATTATACGAACTGTATACAATTATCCAACTTTCTTTGTAAGTAACTTTATTTGATAAGATAGTGTAAGAAACCTCCTTGAGTCTTGTGTTTAGAGCTACGAACTTTGTTTGAGTTAGTTAATAACTTTTTTTTGAAATCAATGGGTAGATAAATAAAGTCATAAGCAGACTTATATTACCACCATTGTTGAGTTTCCTGTTCTCAAGTTCACAATGAAGGTTCTGAAAATTGAAGGAAAAGGACTTTGTTATGGTTTGGGGAGAATGTTCTGGAAATTGAAGGAAAAGGAGAACTAGATTTGTTGAAATCCAAGAAAAGAGTAAAAAAGATGAAATGAGGCGTGTTATGTTGGAAACTGGGGTTGAAAATTAGAAGTAAAACATTTAACATCTCATTAACGCAAATGTAATACTTACGATTAACCAATTGTAAAAGAAGGATGAGATATCAGCAGTTAGCTTGAGGAAGTTTCTCCCTTGGTAGTTGTTACCATATCCATTATCCCCTTGGCAGTTGTTACCATATCCATTATCCCTTTGATAGTTGTTACCATATCCATCACTAGGGTATAGTTATAATTCCCCTAATATCAGGCCTATCGTTTACCGTGGAATGCATCCTTAAACTTGATAGCAGCAATATGATGACATTAGAAAACTGTAAACTGCATGTAAACACAGGGGGCTTTGTGATGATATGTTACAAATTGGGAACCCATATTCGTGTGTTGCAGTTTGGAAAGATGACCGAATAGAGATCTGAATAACCGATACAGCCCATTTGTAACCCAACTAAAATCTCGTAACTGTGAATCTCTTCCCTCAAAAAACACCACCTTGTCGCGTATGGTTATCAATATACCACCAAGAGAAGCTCCTAAAAAAGTGATGAACGATGAGGAACTCATTTAACATCTCACCTCCTTTTAATCATCATAACCAATAACCTTCACCTTTTCACCGTCATTACTGGCTAATTGGAGGAGTATACGGCCCGTAAAAAGTGATACGGGTCGTATACAACGTTTTTAATTTTTTATTCGATCGTATACTCAACACACGAGAACTGCTTTATGACTTGTATACGAGCCGTATAACGTTCTACGACTCATATACAATTAACCAACTTTATTTTTTTAATTAATATATGTGGAATTGATGAAAACGCAGTAACGTTGAGGATTTAGAACAACGAACTTTGTTTGAGTTAGTTAATAACTTTTTTGAAATCAATGGGTAGATAAACAAAGTCATAAGTAGACTTATTACCACCACTGTTGAAATGAGACGTGCTATGTTGGAAACTGAGGTTGAAAATTTGAAGTAAAACATTTATATTTGCAAGTAAAACATTTAATATCTCATTAATGCAAATGTAATACTTACAATTAACCAGTTGTAAAAGAAAACTGAAACTAGCTTTTGCATATGAAAACTTGATAGCAACTTCTTGCTTAAACAATGGTCTAATATGATAGATAAAATGCGGAAATGTTACATAATTCATTTAGTTTCTAGAATTTGAGAACCATTGTGTCTAATCATATCAACTATCGTGATAAGTTTCTGTTGAAGTGCAAGAACGAGTATGAAGATAATTTAAAGATAAGTCAAGAACAAAGAAGAACACTTGAAGAAAAAGCAAGAACTTGGAAGTATTACCTGATTTGTAGCTGGATCTTGTTTGTTGTCTATGTATTTGTATTCAGTCAATGAACTTTGTTTGAGTTAGTTAATAGCTTTCTTTGAAATCAATGGGTAGATAAACAAAGCCAAGAAGAATAACGTTACCGATCAGTCAGTTGATGAAAAGCTTAGAAAAGAAAGATGAGATATCGGCAGTTAGCTCGAAGATGTGATTAAGGTAAGCGTGCCGTAAAGTTGCATCTGATTTTTAAAACATTTCCCACTAACATAATATTTTAGAGATGGCGACAACTGATGTAGTGAATAGATACAATCTTATTGTGTTTGCAAGGTTTGTAACAAGTTTGCGGCTAATTGTACTGGATCTTGTTTGTTGTCTATGTATTTGTATTAAGTTAATGAACACTGTACACTGCATGTAAACACATTCATCTTGTACACACCGAGACCGCTTTGTTAATTAGTGAAGCAACAAAGATTGAAGGTGCCAAACAGAAACTAAATGAATTATGCAACATATCCATATCCCCTTGGTAATTGTTACCATATAACACATGATAAAAGCGCTTTTCTAGACAATGTCGATAAACGTCGATCGGAACACGCCACTTAAATCGGAGGATGAGTTGATTTGATTGTGAATAGATAAGAAGGATGAGATTGGAACACGACAAAATTAACCAACCTTCTGCAACACTCGCGGTACAACCGGGAATTGCAAACCGCAACTGTTTTTTACTATGGGAACGGTGGCTATGGGAAATACAAACCGCAATCGTTTGTGACTATGGGAATGGTGGCTATGGGAAACACAAGTTTTCTTTTTGAGCTTGATGGATGTCCATTATCTCAACGCTTCTCCTTACATTATTGTCTAGAGAGCTTGTTAGATTTCCAATATCTCAACGCTTCTCCTTACATTACTGATTTGGAATTGGAGAACCGTTGTATATTTACTTACTGATTTTTGAAAATATTTGTTGAAATCGAAGGAAAGAGTAAAAAAGATGAAATGAGGCGTGTTAATGCAAATGAAATACTTACAATTAACGAACATACATTGATTGTGGATTTAACTTGCAACATACATCAAAGCTTCATGCAACAGAGACCACTTTCTTAATTTTAATAAAGCAACGAAGATTGAAAGTGACAAACAGAAACTAAATGAATTATGCAACATATCCATACATAGTTGTTACCATATCCATTGATGTCCAATTGATGAACACGAGTGTGTGAAATGAGATTTATTTAAAAGTAAAAAGAAACAAACCCGTTTTCCTTGATAGCAGAAACCGTTCTATTTGTGGTTCAGAACACTACATAGACTGCCAGATCGAACGGTCGTTATTGACACAGACTCTTGATAATCATTGTGAACTTGAGAACAGGAAGCTCAAACAAACCACCAAACTAGGACATCAACATCAATTGATGTCCAATCAATGTTGTAGAAGGCGCTAGGCGCTAGTCGGGCGGTGAGGTACCGCCTAGGGATTAATCGGGATTAATCGGATTGGACTTTTATATATAATTTTACATTTTTTTTTATAAATATGTAGTTAATTTTATACTTTTTATATATAATTTTACAAGTTTAGGAACCATATGTAAACTAGTGCAAGATAGAGGGGCTAAATATCAAAATACCCAAACTTAATATACCCCAAGTCCGATTAATTCCGACTAAGACCGACTAATTCCGATTAATTCCGACTAATCGGTTTAAAGGGCTGCAAAAGACTGGACCGATTAGTCCGATTAATTCCGACTAAGACCGATTTTCACCGATTAATTCCGACTTTGACTAAAACCGATTAATTGGACCGACTAGGTTAAAATTAGTCAGTAAACTACCGCCTAGCGCCTAGGCGGCGATTAATCGGCCGCCTAGGCCGATTTCTGCAACAGTGTGTCCAATTGACGAACACGAATGTGTGAAATGGGATTTATTTAAAAGTAAAAAGATAACTGAAACCTGTTTTCCTTGATAGCAAAAGCCGTTCGATTTGATGGTTCTGAACACTATATAGATTTACCAGATCGAAACTCAAATGTGTGAATATTAACTCATAAATAAAATTCCTATCTATACGGGTCGTATACTATTATACGGCAGCATAAATATATCGTATACATTGTATACGGCCAAAGTTTATTTTAGCATGGTGTATACAGGCCGTATAAGGTTATACGAGCCGTATACACCATGCTAAAACAAGATTTTACCAAGTGTTAATATTAACACCCTAAATAATATAGATATAGATATATATTTGAAAATCCTTATTGCTATATATATAATTAAGAGGAAAAAAAATCCTAAAAAGAAAGTTTTACTCAGTTTGCAATCAAATTTGAAAATTCAAGTCCATATACTTTTTTATTACCTAGATGTTGAAATGGTAAACGTAAATCCTAGAATTAAAGTCCTAGTCATTATTTTTTAAAGGGGAATCAATATAAAAGTATTATGATGATAGCATGAATGATTTAATATCTAGAGTGATTTTAAAGGGGAATCGCTGATCCGCGATTACTAGCGATTCCAACTTCATGTTCCCGAGGTGCAGATAACAATCCGAACTTTTTCTTTTTGAAGATGAATATAAAAGTATTATGATGATAGCATGAATGATTTAATATCTAGAGTGAGGATTTAAATGAGAATGTTTTTTTAAGAACACATGCAATGGTCAATGCGTTGCAATCAAATTTAAAATTCAAGTCCATATATTTTTTTATTACCTAGACGTTGAAATGGTAAACGTAAATCCTAGAATTAAAGTCCTAGTCATTATTTTTTAAAGGGGAATCAATATAAAAGTATTATGATGATAGCATGAATGATTTAATATCTAGAGTTAGGATTTAAATGAGAATGTTTTTTTAAGAACACATGCAATGGTTAATGCGTTGCAATCAAATTTGAAAATTCAAGTCCATATATTTTTTTATTACCTAGACGTTGAAATGGTAAACGTAAATCCTAGAATTAAAGTCCTAGTAATTATTTTTTAAAGGGGAATCAATATAAAAGTATTATGATGATAGCATGAATGATTTAATATCTAGAGTGAGGATTTAAATGAGAATGTTTTTTTAAGAACACATGTAATGGTCAATGCCTTTTAAATGGTATTTTTTACCACATCACCATCATAATGCTTCATTTAATGGTTAATGCTTCTTAATACCCTTTCATTTGTTTTTTTTTTTTTTTGAAAGGTAACTATCATTAACATAACCACCGACCCAAGCCGGGCCGGCAAAACAACACACCAATTACATATTTACAAAGGATAACCAATCCCTCCACTCCAAACCTTTGTGTTTCGATCTATAGGAAAACCATAAAAAACCTAAAGCCTTAATTTCACTCAAAATCATCTCTATTCTAACCCGGGTATTGGAGAATTTAGCGTTGTTCCTAGCTCGCCACAAGCTCCAACAACCAATCAAAATAATACCTTGGACCGCTTCCTTTTTCTTCTCCGATACGTCAAGGTCTTTGAAGATCGTTAAAAGGTCTTGAGATAAAAAGCGAAAATGTTAGGGATCTTACACCAAACACTAACACCGTTCCAAACGTTTGCGGCAATAATGCACGTGTTAAACACATGATCGACAGTTTCTTCTTCCGAGTTACACATCGGGCATAAGGATGTGGCAATACCGATATTTCTCCTTATTAAGGCTTAAGCGGTAGGGACTTTATCCATCTCCATTCTCCACGCGTGTATGTTAACCTTAGCGGGGACCCATTTGCACCAACTCAAAACGAAAGAGCTACCTTGAACCTCCTCCTCTTTCAACAATCTTTTAACTGATTTTACAGAAAACGTACCTGTCGGCTCTGCACTCCACTTCCACTGATCCGAATAAACCGAAATCAGGACCCCCGCAAGATCCGATTGCAGTTGTAAAAGGCCCGGGTCTTGACCTGCGGCTGCAATATCAGAATTCCAGCTCCAATGAAACTGAACCACGTTGTCAATAATCTTGATTCTGTCCGCCACACTGCATTTCTTTTTAACCTCCATGCTGAATAATTCGGGATATAAGTTTTTAAGAGAGTCGTTAGACAACCAAGGATCTAACCAGAAAGATATATCCTCGCCATTACCCACCGTACCTCTCAAAAAACTACTTAACGGCCGCCCCTACCTTTGTTTTAATGAAATTGTTTGCTATGATAAGCCAAACACCGGAGCACGTGTTTTTAAAAGGAATGCACTCCTAACCCACCCGACTCGAACGAATAGCATCAACGACTCTTTTCCAAAGATTATTCTTCTCAACCTTGTACCTCCACCCCCATTTGGATAACAAAGCCGTATTGACCACGTTTAAATTGTTCAAGCCCAAACCTCCATTTTTCTTGTGCCGAGTAACCTTCTCCCACGCGACCCAATTCATCTTTCTTTCTTCCAAATTACCTCCCCACAAGAATTTTTTTATCATAGACGCTAATGTAGTGATCACTTTCTTTGGAGCTTTATAAAGCGAAAAATAATACGTAGGTAAACTTTCCATTACCGATTTGATGAGCACCACCCTTCCACCAATTGAGAGAAGTTGGGATTTCCATTTGGCAAGCCGAGCACGGAAAATGTCACATACCGGTTGCCAATTAGATATCCGGTTCATATTCGCTCCGACTTTGAGCCCGAGGTAGTTAAAAGGCGGACAATCCGGTTTGCAACCCACTATACTAGCCAGTTCCCCTACTTCTTCCACTCCCACTCCTAGCCCGTATAAATTGGACTTATCGATATTAATTCTCAATCCCGAACTTAAGAAGAAACACCAAAGAATTCTCACAACGTTCACCACTTCATTCCTAGACCAATCACCCATCATGATGGCGTCGTCCGCGTAAAAAAGGTGAGAGATACACAGACCGTTGTTAGATATCTTAATGCCTCCAATCACTTTCGCTTCCTTCGCATTCTCGATCATGCACGAAAGGTGTCACACCCCCAAAATCCACACGCGGAGTACCACCGCTTGGAGGCGTGACTGACCAGAATCTTAGCCACTAATTATTTTGAACGGATTAGTTATTGTTATATACATTAGCATAATTAGTGACCTAATTTAAATTTCCAAAACATAGTTTAAGTTTGCAGCGGAAGGGAAAAGAGAACATATCGTAATTTAAAACCACAAGTTTATTAGTTATGAACTTACGAACCACGCACTCCATCCGATTGCAACGTTCGTCCAAAATTGTTAGCGAGCAACCTGCAAAGCATGCAGTAGAGTGTCAACATAACGTTGGCGAGTTCACGAGTTTAGAGTTTTCTAGTTTTATTTCCAAAAAATTGTTTTAACCAGTTAATTTATCTGTTTATACATGCGATGGGGAGCTACCCCATAAGTAAGCGACTAAACTGTTTTACAATACCGAATACTTACTTAACCGCACGTTTCCGCAGTGCCCCGTTTGTCAATGTTCTATCATCATTGACGGTTTGCCAGAGTTCATTAGTTCACTCCCGTTCCCAGTAACAAGGGTCGGTGTGAGGCTGGTTACACCTAAATAGCGCTATTAACTAATAACCCGTTCGCCAGGCCCCGGCGACTAATCGGTATTAAATGGTAGGGACTTAAGTGATAGAGTTTCGTTTAGTGTTGCTTGTTGCATTACCGTATAAACAATAATTAACTAAGAGTTCCCAGTAACAAGGGAAGTAAGTAAGTTTGTTCCCAGTAACAAGGGAAGAAAAAGTATGTTTGTATCCCTCACAAGGGGATAGCGTTGTTACCCGTATCCCACACAAGGAGATAGAAATACCGTATCCCGCACAAGGAGATAGTAAGCAATCCCAAACCAGGAAAAGTGTTTCGTTCCGTTTCCCAACCACCGGGAACGCATGCTTTAAGTAAAAAGTAGTGAACTCACCTGTGCTTTGCTCGGTAGTTAATTTACTCGTGTTAGGTTGGTCAACCATACCCTATTATGGTTATACATATTTATTAGGTTCGTGTGCAAGTAACGTCTGGTATAAATTACACGTATCTAGCACTTAGCACGTAAATTCACATTCCATATAATACACACACTTTGCATAATGTACTGTAACACGTATCATACCAGCATGCATGTTATTGGGCCTATTCTAACGCATGAACAGCCAACATTAGTTAGACACCAACAGTCAAACAACAACATTTGTACACAGTCCATAACACCCATTTGGTTCGGCCCAAAAACTAAGTGAAGTAGTCCAGTCGAAACTAGGTAGTCTCGACTCGAGACTATGAGGTCTCGAGTCGCAACCCAGCGATTTTGAGTTGCAGCCGAAGATCTCGAGTAGTGTATATTTGAGTCGCAACCGTAGGGGTCTCGAGTCCCGTCTCGAGTCGAGACAAGGAGATCTCGAGTCGCAACTGTGCTGGTCTCGACTCCTGAAGTGCCCTGCCTGGTTTCGAGTAGTCGTTCAATGGTCTCGAGTCGCAACCATGGGTTGCGACTCGCAACCTTTGCTGATGTTTCTAGAATCCTTAGAATGGTACTATCCAATCAGATTTCATAGGCACGTACTATCCAATCAAATTCACTAACATGTTTTCAATACCGTACACTCCTAGAATCAGATCAAATCACAATGATTTCAAATATTTATAGCACCTTCAACAGTTCATAAAAGGAGCATACAAATCAGTAACATCACATTTTCTTTTGAATAGTTTGTCACTAATATTTATACACATTCCTTTCACTCTTTTCAAATCAATCAGAAAGAGACAAAACATGAAATCACAAAATTCTCAAATCATCACGTGACACTCATCACCTTCAAAATACAAAAGCACGCATCAACCAGTTGTACCCTACGCATACCCATATGTACAATCCATGAAAATCTATCATCAAACTTTCATACTCGGTCACCTTCATTCCTCATTCAATCATGAAATCTAGAAACATAAGCAGATCCATGTATCTATTACTAATTATTCTCATCTTCAACTTACAAACAGTTAACATATTCACATATCCAGCAACATCTTTATCATTCTAATCGACTAGTAACCCAAATCCTCATCATCATCCTTTCAATATTTAACAGAAATCAACGTCATTTGTTATCATCGTTTCATCATTCAAACAATCATTTAAGGCATTTAACAGTGATCCTCATAAACATCATTTTCATGTTAAGTATTCAAACATGCTTAACCAGGTTGTACTCTACGCAGAACTGGTCGTACATTCATGGAAAACCCAGTTCGACAAACATCCATATGAACACGAAAAGCATATAAACACAGCCTATGAATACTGACCAATTGATTCGTGGGTTGAACGGACCATCCGTTGTCGCCATTGTTTCCGTCGCCGGCGCTACTGGTTCGTCGGAGGACCATCACCGCTGCTGCCAGTTTGGGCCGCCGTTACGGCTCTTCATCCTTCTCCGTTCCGTCTATATCTCTCTCTGCTACTCTCTCTCTCTCTCATCCTGTATGTGTGTGATGGGGGGGCTTAATGGTGTGTAGGTAGACGGGTTTCAAGGTGTATGATGAAGAGGGGTGTGCGACGAAGGTCATCAGTCGAGAAGGAGGGGTGCCGGAAGTCGTTGGAGATGCGGCTCCGGTCACCGGAAAGGCAGAGATGAGAGGGAAAGGGGAATCCGACATTTGCGGCTGATGTCTTTTCTTATTTAGGGTTTTTAAAATAGAAGGGGGTAGATGAATAGGATGTATAAATAGGCTAGGGTTTTGATTTATGTGTGTTGGGTTGGGCTTGGGCTCATGCGAATGGATCCGTAATGTTTCGGGTGTTACGTTTAACTGACCGACCTGCTTATCATAACACTCAAATTTATAACGGGTTAACAATAATAATAGTAATAATAATATCAATAATAATAATAGTAAATTATTAATACGTGCACGTATTACTAAAATACCCTTCTCTCGACAACGAGAGTACAGGTTGGCACATTCTCCCCATGTTACTGGAATTTCGTCCTCGAAATTTAAGCTAAGGTCACACGATGCGCTCTATATGTAAACATAGATTCCATTACTATACGTAGATACAAGCATTTTCACAAAGTCCACCAAAATGAACATGCAAGTCACATAGCACATAAAGTCACATAGTACGAAAAATATCACGTAGCACACTATCCACAGAGTTCGTACATATTTCACTTAGTATAGAATTTCACAAAATTTATTATAGCATTCAAGAAACGTACAGGAAAACCGAAGTGTCACATTATCCCCAAGTTTCAGAAATTTCGTCCCGAAATTTAGCGCGCAGCCACTAACAAGCTAGCGTGGTTAGACGTTTTCGTGGGGCGTCACATCATCCCCTTGTTGGCCTGAGATTTCTTACCGAAATTGAGTTGTAGCCTCAGTGCTGGAAGTATAGTTTGCAAACAACTGGGGATACATGCGAATCAGCTGGTTTTCCCGTTCCCAGGTAAACTCTGGGCCACAGCGTGAGTTCCAACGAACTCGGTCTGTTGGTTACACTATGCTAGAGGGTTTTGATTTCTTGATCCTTGATCTCAACCGGTTCCTCAATGAAGCGTTGTTTGTTGCTGATTCCAAGTTCCTAAAAAGGAACAACGAATATTTCATCTGATAGACACTTCTTCAAATTAGGCACGTGAAAGATGTTGTGTACCGCACTCAGTTCTTCAGGCAGATTCAATCTGTAAGCAACCTTACCGATCTTCTCGGTAATTTCGAATGGTCCAACATATCGCGGATTTAGCTTTCCCCGTTTACCAGAACGAACCACACCCTTCCAGGGTGAGACTTTAAGTAGAATCCGGTCACCGACCTGGAATTCTAGTGGTTTCCTACGCTTATCAGCGTAACTTTTCTGACGGTCACGAGCGGCCGCCATGCGTTATCTGATTTGGGCAAATTTTACCCGTTGTGTCAAGTGCAAGTTCTGGGTCGGTAATTTGGCTTTCGCCTAACACAGAGGTGACCAGCATCTGCGTCCATACAATGCCTCAAATGGTGCTGCCTGAATGCTAGGGCGGTAGCAATTGTTGGAAGAGAATTCTACAAGAGGGAAGTGTCACTCGTATCCAAGAACGATAACACATGTTCTCAGCATGCCTTTGAGTGTTCGGATGGTGCGGTTGGCCGGACCATCACTTTGAGGGCGATAAGTGGTGCTCACGCCTAACAGTGAGCCAAAAGTCTTTTATATACAGCCTTGTGACGAATCGGATGCAAAACGTGGGTTACGATCAGATATAAGAGAAGTTGGCGCCCCGTGCCTAGTATCTACTTCTATCAAGTAGATGGTTGCAAGTTCGAAAACTTGTCGGTTTCTTTGGTCGCGTGTCGTTACCAGTAGACATTTCATCAATGCCCCGGACAGGATATCATAAGATAGGAGCACCTCGTAGATTATCTTTCAATTGCTGGAGTGGCAGATTATTATGCATCTCCCTAATGTTAGGTGATACCTTTTCGAGTCAAAATCATGAGGGGTTGCGTATACGGTCGAGAATTGCGGGCGTTGCGACGTTAAAAGTCGCGCGTTGAAAACTTAGCGCAAGGCGATTTTGCGTCGTAGAAGTACCAGGGTAGAGCGTAGGAGTCGTCCCGATTCCCACTGGTTTTCGGAATAGGTTCGGGCATCGTCGAAAGAAACAAGTGTCGAATCTTGACAGGATGAAATAAATTCGAGTGTCGTAACTAGGTGTTGATCGTATCGAGTTTTGAAGAACAGTGCTTGCGATACCCGTTACCCCCGGGGTATCCTTGGCTCGTTGCTCCAACGAGTAATATTCGTAGGAAGAAATTCGTCCAAACGGAGATTTGCGCAGAGCAGAGTAGGATAAGGATCATGGAATCCGTGAAACATAATACGAGTAGCGAGACAATGCAAGGAGGGTAGTCAAAATTGATGCGTTTTAACTTGAGACAAAACATAAAGGCTTTGAGGTTGGCAACAAGGTTTCATCTGATGTCAACGAGGTAGCTGGTCTTACACAAGTTGTATGCAGTTAGAATTGAAGAACGTCGCTCGTCGATAAGGAGTGTTACGTCGATGTGGTTGGTATAATAGGAAGCGGCTAGAGGGGGAGGTCGCCGTGCGGGTTTGTAGGTTTTTAGGATCTACTGAGACGTCTGGCAGGATATGTTTCCTCAAATTGGTAAGATACCAAGTTCGAGTGGATGGTTCTAAGTCGCGCGAATGAGTTTGGAGTAGCGTGTGCGTCGTTGGAGGGGGCTTTGATGTGAAACTGCTGAAACAGGCTTTCGAAAAGCACGATTGAGGTAAACGTTGCCAGATTTCAGGTTTTATGAAGTTTGTCGACTAAAGGTTGATCTTGCTGAATTCGTCAAACTGGAGAGAGATCTGGTCAAGGTTTCTATACGAAGAAACGTGGACGTCGTGATAAAGAAACGCCGGAAGCGAGGATACTGCCCCTAAGCAATAATGGTTGGTTCGTACGAAAGCTAGCGAAATTATTCACAGAGTCTGAAAGAATCGTCAAGGAATAATGACTCTGGCAAGTGAAGGATAAGGTAAGCGTTTAGGTCACTGTGCTCGTCGGTGGGTTGACTGGTTCGTGTCTTCGTCACGTCACGCTTCTCAAATACACAGATTTGTAAGGAAGATACCAATTTGTTGGGTAATGGGGCGTGCTAAGGCATAAGGTTCAACTCGAATAAGGATTAACCATGTAACGAGGGATTAGGGAGAAATAACTCTATGGTCAATGGAAAGGTGATACGATTGCTGGCACTACAATAAGAAGCATACACCACGCATGCTTTTCGTGTTCGAGACGTGCAAATGGAAACCCAAAAGGTGTAGACTTACTAGAATGCTTCAAGAATCTAGGTGATCAGTCGTGTGAGGGAACAAGTCTCACTACTTAAGTCGGGAAAAGAAATGCGCAAGTAAAAAGGATGCGAATGACGTCGTCATTCTTTCTAATATCCCATGATATAGGGATGGCTCCCCTTCGTCGATTCGTTCTCGTAACTTCTCTATGTGCTTCGTAGCAGGCCTTTCCTGGGCAGGTCTATCGGGTGGACGTCCCTCGCGTCGATTTGCAGTCCAGGGATGATATCAGGAAATACGTGGACGAGGGCTTGGAATAATTGGTTCCCTGCCCTTAGTGTATTGTGGTTTCGAACCAGGAGGACTCGCTCCTGTTTAACAAGTAACACGCTAGTCTAGCCTTCATATGATCCATTGTGTTAAATACTAAATATACGCATACATACTAACACATATATGCTAATTATACACATGCACACATGCGTGTTCACACACATAAGTTATGCACAAGTAAATGTCGTTAGCTTACCATTACCAGGTGAGCATCTTAGGTTGACGAACCTTGCAATCCGGAGTGTGGTGTTGTTGTGGTTTTCGTTAAAGAGAAGGGTTATAGTCTGGTTTTCCATATAAAAATATTTTATTTCCCAAACCAAAATATTTTATATTTAAAACCTAGTTCGCTGTAACCAATGGCTCTGATACCAATCTGTCACACCCCCAAAATCCACACGCGGAGTACCACCGCTTGGAGGCGTGACTGACCAGAATCTTAGCCACTAATTATTTTGAACGGATTAGTTATTGTTATAAACATTAGCATAATTAGTGACCTAATTTAAATTTCCAAAACATAGTTTAAGTTTGCAGCGGAAGGGAAAAGAGAACATATCGTAATTTAAAACCACAAGTTTATTACTTATGAACTTACGAACCACGCACTCCATCCGATTGCAACGTTCGTCCAAAATTGTTAGCGAGCAACCTGCAAAGCATGCAGTAGAGTGTCAACATAACGTTGGCGAGTTCACGAGTTTAGAGTTTTCCAGTTTTATTTCCAAAAACTTGTTTTAACCAGTTAATTTATCTGTTTATACATGCGATGGGGAGCTACCCCATAAGTAAGCGACTAAACTGTTTTACAATACCGAATACTTACTTAACCGTACGTTTCCGTAGTGCCCCGTTTGTCAATGTTCTATCATCATTGACGGTTTGCCAGAGTTCATTAGTTCACTCCCGTTCCCAGTAACAAGGGTCGGTGTGAGGCTGGTTACACCTAAATAGCGCTATTAACTAATAACCCGTTCGCCAGGCCCCGGTGACTAATCGGTATTAAATGGTAGGGACTTAAGTGATAGAGTTTCGTTTAGTGTTGCTTGTTGCATTACCGTATAAACAATAATTAACTAAGAGTTCCCAGTAACAAGGGAAGTAAGTAAGTTTGTTCCCAGTAACAAGGGAAGTAAGTAAGTTTGTTCCCAGTAACAAGGGAAGAAAAAGTAAGTTTGTATCCCTCACAAGGGGATAGCGTTGTTACCCGTATCCCACACAAGGAGATAGAAATACCGTATCCCGCACAAGGAGATAGTAAGCAATCTCAAACCAGGAAAAGTGTTTCGTTCCGTTTCCCAACCACCGGGAACGCATGCTTTAAGTAAAAAGTAGTGAACTCACCTGTGCTTTGCTCGGTAGTTAATTTACTCGTGTTAGGTTGCTCAACCATACCTTATTATGGTTATACGTATTTATTAGGTTCGTGTGCAAGTAACGTCTGGTATAAATTACACGTATCTAGCACGTAGCACGTAAATTCACATTCCATATAATACACACACTTTGCATAATGTACTGTAACACGTATCATACCAGCATGCATGTTATTGGGCCTATTCTAACGCATGAACAGCCAACATTAGTTAGACACCAACAGTCAAACAACAACATTTGTACACAGTCCATAACACCCATTTGGTTCGGCCCAAAAACTAAGTGAAGTAGTCCAGTCGAAACTAGGTAGTCTCGACTCGAGACTATGAGGTCTCGAGTCGCAACCCAGCGATTTTGAGTTGCAGCCGAAGATCTCGAGTAGTGTATATTTGAGTCGCAACCGTAGGGGTCTCGAGTCCCGTCTCGAGTCGAGACAAGGAGATCTCGAGTCGCAACTGTGCTGGTCTCGACTCCTGAAGCGCCCTGCCTGGTTTCGAGTAGTCGTTCAATGGTCTCGAGTCGCAACCATGGGTTGCGACTCGCAACCTTTGCTGATGTTTCTAGAATCCTTCGAATGGTACTATCCAATCAGATTTCATAGGCACGTACTATCCAATCAAATTCACTAACATGTTTTCAATATCGTACACTCCTAGAATCAGATCAAATCACAATGATTTCAAATATTTATAGCACCTTCAACAGTTCATAAAAGGAGCATACAAATCAGTAACATCACATTTTCTTTTGAATAGTTTGTCACTAATATTTATACACATTCCTTTCACTCTTTTCAAATCAATCAGAAAGAGACAAAACATGAAATCACAAAATTCTCAAATCATCACGTGACACTCATCACCTTCAAAATACAAAAGCACGCATCAACCAGCTGTACCCTACGCATACCCATATGTACAATCCATGAAAATCTATCATCAAACTTTCATACTCGGTCACCTTCATTCCTCATTCAATCATGAAATCTAGAAACATAAGCAGATCCATGTATCTATTACTAATTATTCTCATCTTCAACTTACAAACAGTTAACAGATTCACATATCCAGCAACATCTTTATCATTCTAATCGACTAGTAACCCAAATCCTCATCATCATCCTTTCAATATTTAACAGAAATCAACGTCATTTGGTATCATCATTTCATCATTCAAACAATCATTTAAGGCATTTAACAGTGATCCTCAAAAACATCATTTTCATGTTAAGTATTCAAACATGCTTAACCAGGTTGTACTCTACGCAGAACTGGTCGTACATTCATGGAAAACCCAGTTCGACAAACATCCATATGAACACGAAAAGCATATAAACACAGCCTATGAATACTGACCAATTGATTCGTGGGTTGAACGGACCATCCGTTGTCGCCATTGTTTCCGTCGCCGGCGCTACTGGTTCGTCGGAGGACCATCACCGCTGCTGCCAGTTTGGGCCGCCGTTATGGCTCTTCATCCTTTTCCGTTCCGTCTATATCTCTCTCTGCTACTCTCTCTCTCTCTCATCCTGTATGTGTGTGATGGGGGGGGGGGGGGCTTAATGGTGTGTAGGTAGACGGGTTTCAAGGTGTATGATGAAGAGGGGTGTGCGACGAAGGTCATCAGTCGAGAAGGAGGGGTGCCGGAAGTCGTCGGAGATGCGGCTCCGGTCACCGGAAAGGCAGAGATGAGAGGGAAAGGGGAATCCGACATTTGCGGCTGATGTCTTTTCTTATTTAGGGTTTTTAAAATAGAAGGGGGTAGATGAATAGGATGTATAAATAGGCTAGGGTTTTGATTTATGTGTGTTGGGTTGGGCTTGGGCTCATGCGAATGGATCCGTAATGTTTCGGGTGTTACGTTTAACTGACCGACCTGCTTATCATAACACTCAAATTTATAACGGGTTAACAATAATAATAGTAATAATAATATCAATAATAATAATAGTAAATTATTAATACGCGCACGTATTACTAAAATGCCCTTCTCTCGACAACGAGAGTACGGGTTGTCACATTCTCCCCATGTTACTGGAATTTCGTCCTCGAAATTTAAGCTAAGGTCACACGATGCGCTCTATATGTAAACATAGATTCCATTACTATACGTAGATACAAGCATTTTCACAAAGTCCACCAAAATAAACATGCAAGTCACATAGCACATAAAGTCACATAGTACGAAAAATATCACGTAGCACACTATCCACAGAGTTCGTACATATTTCACTTAGTATAGAATTTCACAAAACTTATTATAGCATTCAAGAAACGTACAGGAAAACCGAAGTGTCACAAAAGGGCTTCCATCACGACCAAAAAGAGGAAAGGTGAAAGCGGATCCCCTTGTCTCATCCCTTTTTCACATCTGAACGTGAACGTCGGCGAGCCATTAACCAATACCGAAGAATTAGCCGACTTTAAAATGCCCCATATCCACTTGCACCATATATCATGAAAGCCCATTTGTTGAAGCACGTCCACCACGAATTTCCAATTAACATTATCATCCGCTTTGTCAAAATCCAGTTTGAGGATAAAGGCTTTGGATTTCTTCCTTTTAATCGAGGAGTTAATCTCATTGACAATAAGAGGACCGTCCAGAATATACCTACCTCTCAGAAAAGCCGATTGAGAATTTGAAATAACCCCGTCCAACACCAATCTCATGCGGTTCGCGAGAACTTTAGAAATCACCTTGCTAATCACACCGACAAGATTGATGGGCCTATAATTTTTAAGAGAAACCGGGTCGGCAATCTTAGGAACAAGGGCAATAAAAGACGACCCACTTCCTAAGGTAATGTCACCATGCGAATGGAACCAGTCAAAAACTTTAGCAAAATCTTCTTTAAAAAACTCCCAAAAGTGCTTAATGAATCTGAAATTCATCCCGTCCGGACCCGGGGATTTGTCATCCCCACAATCAAAAACGACAGCCTTGATTTCTTCCTTTGAGAAAGGCTCGATTAAAAGATAGCTATCAGCCTCCGATAATTTTTTATTATTATTGCAAAACAACTTCGGCCGATTCGGATATGGATCTTTAAATTTGTTACGAAAAAACGAAAGTACCTGTTTCTTTATAACCTTCGGTTTACAAACCCACTCACCATTGATATTAAGGCCATGAATAGCATTAGCAGCTTTCCTACTATTTACCAAGGCGTGAAAAAAAACTTAGAGTTCTCGTCACCCTCCAAAGCCCACTTCGAACAAGCTCTTTGTTTAATATCTGAACACTTTCTGAATTCGGCTTCTCTAATAATTTTTTTTATTCTCCGCCATTACCCATTCCTCTTCCTCCGATAAATCTCTCAATTCCATTTCTTTTTCCAGAACTTCTAATTCCGCAAGAGCAAGATTTTCACTTTCTTTTTCTTTAGTCATAAACTCGTCCCTCTATATCTTTAAACGAGACCTGATGTGAGCAAACTTCGCTGAAAGACTTGCATCTGGGGGAGCAAAAGGGATAAAGCTATCCGACGCATCTTTAACCACTTCGTCAAAACCCACCTGCCCGATCCAAGAACTAAACACCCGGAATGGCCTGGGACCAAAACGAAGATCGACAACCTCAAGAATGATAGGACAGTGATCAGAGAACTTAGCGGGAAGAGCTCTAACACAAGCAGTCGGCCATAAGTTAAAAAATTCCGAGGACACTAAGAATCTGTCCAACTTACTTAATTTCCTGCCGTTGTCCCTAATACACATGAAATTTCACCCCTGCATCATATACTCTTGCAAACCATTCTCGAAAATGAAGCTATTGAAATTTTCTGCACATGCCGCTTTGAAAGCTGAGTTTTTCCGTTCGTCAAGAGTCCGAACAGCATTAAAGTCACCAGCCACTACCCACTGACCATTTGAAGTGCTAAGTAAATTCGTGAGCTCACCCCATAATTGTTTTTTAGCCGCAACACTTTGAAGTGCATAAACGTTGACAGGATTAACCAGAGAACCCCTACCCACCAACATTCCTTTAATAGCCAGAAAGCATCTATTATTAATGACCGATTCTACCTTGAGAATTTTAGGGTCCCATAACTATATTAAACCCCCTGATAATCCAACTGAGGCCTCAACCGCAAAATCAAAATTGCTATTACCCCAAAAACTGATTAAACCCGATTTCGACACCAGCCACTACCCACTGACCATTTGAAGTGCTAAGTAAATTCGTGAGCTCACCCCATAATTGTTTTTTGGCCGCAACACTTTGAGGTGCATAAACGTTGATAAGATTAACCAGAGAACCCCTACCCACCAGTGTTCCTTTAATAGCCAGAAAGCATCTATTATTAATGACCGATTCTACCTTGAGAATTTTAGGGTCCCATAACCATATTAAACCCCCTGATAATCCAACTGAGGCCTCAACCGCAAAATCAAAATTGCTATTACCCCATAAATGCCCATGGGGGACGATGTAAGGGCATTATCAAAATCTTTCACGCCCCTATAAAGCCCCATTACGTATGGCGTAAGAATAGAAAAAAATAAGTTTTATTTTAATAAAAATGCTTCAATTAATATGTGTAATTGATGTCATTGTAAGGGCATATATATGTAAATTTACAATTTTAATTAATTTATTGCATTTCTCTAAATTAGATAAGTAATTAACTTGAAACTCATTTTTAAAATACAATCTTTCAAGACAACCTAATTTATCTATATGTTCTTACAATGATGGACAACTTCTGATATGTGTAGAATAAATTGTAAGGTAAATTTCGATATGTGTAGGATAAAATGTAGGATAAATTTCATTAGATGTAAAATATATGTAGTATAAATTTTGATATCTGTTGTATAAATTTTGAAATGTATAGAATAAAGTGTATTTGTCCAATTAATGAGAAAGAAAATAATTAATTGGATGTCGTTATACTATTATGTTCTTTCATATTTTTCTTCCCACATTAAGTTTCTTTTCTCAGATCACCCATCCTATATATATATAGGATTAGGTTCAAGAGTGAACACTAGTGTAGTTTGCGAACTGAGCGAACTAATCCTAGCCATACATGTGTGTAGCTCAATGGCCAGGATTTGATGATGAAATACACTAGTGTATTTTACGATTTGATGATTAAATCCTAGCCATCCACATGTGTAAATCAATGGCCAAGATTTGTTCACTCAGTTCGCAAATACATTAGTGTTCACTCTAGAACCCCACCCTATATATATATATATATATATATATATATATATATATATATATATATATATGGTAGGGTTCTAGAGTGAACACTAGGTTGAGAGTGAACTGTGTGAACTAATCTGGGCCATTGGATTACATCATCTAAAGATTTTTAAACAATGGCAAGATTGTAATTATAATGTTGTAACTCCCCTTTAAAATAAATGACAGAAGGGTATTTGTGTCTTTTGTAAATTGCATTTATTAAACAAGATAATCAAAATCCCTAAAATCTCGCTAGCTTCCGTATATACAAGATACATAGTTGTTAGTGTATACACATGTGTACAGTCTCGCTAGTATCAGTTTATACAATATACACAGCTGTTGGTTTATACACATGTGTACAGTCTCGCTAACTATCAGTTTGTACAAGATACACATCAGTTAGTTTATACACATGTGTACAGTCTTTTATACATCTGTGTATTATATTCAGAAATTGTTACATATGTGTATAGTAACAACATATAGTATATTAGGCATGCACACGAGTAGATTCATATAAAAATTATGAAATTAACGAAAATGAAACGTATCACATGTATGCAAAAATAAATAACTTCATCACATATTCAAAAAAAAATTAATACCCAAAATTAATTATAATTTCAATCTCAGAGAAATTTTTTAACGTTTATTGAAAATTATAAAAAGTTAAAAAAATGTATTATGATATCTATATATACGGATAATAAAAGAAATACAATATTCAAGTTAAAATTAAAACAAAATCTATGGATAAAGAAATAATGAAGAAATAATTAAAAATGAGAGAGAGAGAGAGAGAGAGAGAAAGAGAGTTAAGAGATGAGAAAATTAAGGGATTTTTAATTAAACATACTTGGTAATGTCAATCTTACCCTTTTAATCTAAAAAAATGATCAACGGCCAAGATTAGTTCACTGAGTTCACTCTCAAGAAGTTGTTCACTCTTGATCCTAATCTATTATATATAATAAACAAGAAGATTTGGGCTGATGTGGCATTAGATTAGAGCCTCTAGGAATGAGTTTTGGCGGGAAAACGAAAATGCAGTCCAAATGTTCACGCGGATCCTTTGTTTTTGTTAAACCGACCCATGTATTCGGATCTATTATAAAAGCCATTTAAAACCTAAATTCCCACATTCGTGTCTCTATTCTTTCATTTCTCTGCCGTTATCTACCAAAACCCTAATGGATCCTTCACCGCTACTTGAACTACACCATACAAACTACAGGTATCAATGTTCTATCATTAATCTTGATTTTTAAAGTTTATTTGGGAATCCATCTTTGTTTATATCATCTCTGAAAATCTCAAGTCCATTTCGGATCCAGATGTTGTTCAAGGTAAGAATGTTTATCTGTTACATTAATGCCCTCAAAAAGTCTAATGGTGATGGAAGATTCGGGTTGTCGGAGAAAGCATACTGGATCCATGGCGATTCATCGCCACGGCATCGATTCAAAATCCTAGGTATGATTTTCCTTTTATGGTGTTTTGTTTATATTTCTATTCGGATTGATTTAAATATGTTTGAGATTATTTATCATTACAAACTCTAAATCTGAAGATGATCCAAGATCTGACTCTACTCCAACCATCCTCAGTACCAGTGACAACGTAACTAGAAAAAGGTCAACATGTGAAAGATCGAGTCGTTTCTTCTTCAAGTTCACCTTTGCCGTTACATACTGGTACGTATATATCACCTGTTTGAGATTATTTATTATTTTTTAACTTTTTTTGTCATGTTTTTGTTCAGTAATTTTATGAAATTCGTTGATTTGGTAGAAAAGTTTGATTCAGTAACATTGTTGTTGTGTTGTTTTTTTACTTGATTGTTTTTGTTATATGGATTTTGTGCAATTGTTGATTTTAGTTTGTGAAGTTTATTAAAATTGGGAATCTAGGGCTTTTTTAGTACAATTTTAGGGCATTTTTTGTACGGAGGGGTACAAAGGATTCGACCCTACCATTAACAATCCTGTTAATGGTCAAGTCTTGGTCAAATAGAATTGCTAAGGATCCAATTTGAAAGGCTTCATTGCACTCACAAAGGAACTTATGCTGTTGACTGCTATGTTGAAAGTGTTACTCAGGTAATCTAATTGGAATTTCTTAGTAACTATTTATTTGGTTATGAAATCTGATAAATGTCTTCATTAACCAAATGTATGTCTTCATTGAATCAGCCCAACAATCAACTCGATATTTAACGGTGTTTGAGGATAGCCCTTCATGTTGCATGCTATTTTCTTCCACCTTTTGATCTTGATGCTTTTTTTATCAATATCTGGTAAAAGGTCGAGCCGGTTTGGTTGAAACAAGGTAATTTTTTTTCTTTCTAAACAGTCGGGTTACGTTGAGTCATATACTTTTCAAAAGAAAATTCTTAAATAAATAATGTGCTAATTACAATTATAAAACAATGTTCTCATTGAACAATACCAGTGGACCAGACATGTAAGGCAAACCGACCTGAATCAATTTGGTCACAGTTTACGGTGTTTGTGTTAAAAGCATACCTGAAACAACTTGATTTTTAAGTTTAAAAAATAAATAAATAAACAAAAAATTGGTTTAGTTCTAAATTCAAACCAAACCAAGAACCATTTCTTTCAAAAAAAAATCAAGAAGTGGGTCGAACATAGCTGGTTCAGGTCCTGTTTCACGAGATTTGTTTTTTATGTTATGTTTTTGTTTTCTGGACTGGTTTATATACGCCCCTACGATTCATAACTAACAAGTTATTTGTTGAAGCATTCGGTATTTTTATTAAATCAGTTTATGTATGGTTGCTTTTTTCTTTTTGTTACAGGTTACAATTCATGACCACAAACTTCCACTTTTGTTGATGTGTTAACAAACATGCACTCAAGAACCCAGGTATTATCTGTATCTGTATTCGCTAATTTGTTTATGATGATTGCTGAAGCCGTTAATCTGTTCGTTTTAGACCTACTGAATTGAATTGATATCACATCGATGATGGAGATTAGGTTATGATCTAAAACAGTTAATTGTTGTGTAATAATTAAATGAGTTCGTTTGAATCAAATCTGTTTTTTGAATATGTGGTTTATCTGTGTTTGTTGATGTGTATCTGTTGATGCTCTCAAAAAAACGTAATCAGCTTATCTATACTTGCTATATGTCTGTATGTGTGTTCGTTAATGTGTATTTGTTGAGTGTTGAAGTTGTTAGTGTTTTTTAGATCTGTATGATCATAGTAATATCGAATCTTTGATGGAGCTTACATCACAATCTGGAACAGTTAATTGTTATAGAATAAGAGAGTAAGTGGTCGGATTGATTCTAGAGACGAAAAATAATATCAATGGTTCTGAACTTTCTACTCTACTTGCTATACATCTGTGTCTGTATTTTTATAATCCATATCTGTTGATTTGTGAAGCTGTCAATTTCTGGTAAAATGATTGGTTGCAGCTTGTCGATTAATTATTTTTACATGTTTTGATCTGTTAGTAATCAAATGTGTTGAATAACCTGTGATATCTCTTTTGCTGCAGGGTGCCCCTGATAACTGGAGATTGGTGAGGGCTCATGGTACTGCTGTTGGGCTTCCCACTGAAGATGACATGGGAAACAGTGAAGTTGGACATAATGCTCTTGGTGCTGGAAGGATATATGCTCAAGGGTGATCTTGCTTCCCTTCATTTGATCCTAATTGCTTCTTTTGTATTTTCTTCTAATTTAAGCTGATATTAGCGGGAGATCATAGGCTTTCCTCTGTTACTCAATCATAACAAAATAGTTTAGCGTTTGAGATTTTGCTTATTTCAACTCCTGCTATGCCTATAAGTAAAAGCTAATAATCACTAACCAGCTTAATGAATTTCAATCCTTAAAAATGCCTATATGTTACCGGAAACAAAAACAGATAAACTGTTTAAATAAGCAATTCCAAACACGGTAATTCTGATACGTTAAAAGTACAGAAGAATAAGATAAGAGTATCTTCAACATTAAATTATTAATAGCAAGCAAAGTCAAAGTACTTGCTATTTACTTTCGGATCTTCATCCTACTACTGTATTTTACTTAATATTTTTTAATCTATTCAGCTGGCCTTTACTTATGCATGATATGTTTTCTTTCTTTTAGTGAAAAGCTCGTGGATCTTGCTCTTGCATCTGGAAAAATATATGAAGATGAAGGATTTAATTACATCAAGGAATCTTTTGCAACAAGCATCTTGCACCTTATTGGATTGATGAGTGACGGGGGTGTGCATTCACGCCTTGATCAGTTACAGGTATAGACAATCAGTCAATGTAATGCAAGTTAGGGGTGTTAATGGTATAACAGCTGAGTCAAGCTTGAACTCAACAAGGCTGGAGCTCTGCTTCTATAAATTATATGGGCTCGAAACAGTAGTTTGATTCGACCCACTAAGATCAATTGAAATCTCAGGTTCCCTAAAGTTTATTTCTTTTTTCGTTGCACTTGAATTGCTTATTGTTTCTTTCGTAATTTCTTCTCTCTGTTGATCTCGTATCTTCTTATGGATTTAACACTCAGGTCAATTTTCCTTTTGTAATTTATTTTTTATCTGCTGTATTCTTGAATATTTTTTTTGAGCAGGTATAGGAGAAGCTCAGTTTCATGCTGTGTTATCAAGTGGATTATCACCTGTAGGCCCCACATATGAGGCAACATCTGTTATTGAGAAAAATAATTCAATTTGGATTTCCGCAAGAAGAAACGGTGTGGACAGAGTGTTGATGCTGAAACTATTCGGAATCAAGTTTATGATCAGGTATGTTACTCTTTTATCGTTAGTTAGTACATGTTGACTTTTTCGTTGACTGCCTCTGGTGTGGTTCTGGCCTGGCATATGAAAATTGTTTAACTTACATTGTCTTGCAATTTGCCTTCTCTTTTCTCCAAAGTTGTTGACCCAAAAAAAGTGTTCATAGAACCAATTAACATAGTTCAATTATGTACGTTTAATGCATTTTATTGTAGATATTTATTTGACTGTGGTTTTTCAATTCAGTTGGTGAATCATGGGATTCCAGTGGAGCTCCTTGAAAGGGTGAAAAAGGTGACCACTGAATGCTATAAGGTAGAGAGGGAAGAAAACTTTTTTAACGACTCAACACCAGTTAAGCTGTTGAAGGAATTTGATTGAAAAAAATGGCGAAGAAAAACTCGAAAACCTGGATTGGGAAGATGTCTTCCTTCTAACGGACGAAAACGAATGGCCACGAAAGACCCCAGGATTCAAGTAAGCAATTATACTACTTTCATGTACTCCTAATAACCTACTAGAAACTAGGTTATTGCGACCGAAAAATTGTGGCAAAAGAAAATCGTCGCAAATTAGCAACTGGTTTGTGACCGAATATAACAGTCGCAAAATAACCACCATTTGAAATTCTGTCCCACAAAAGGATTTCCCACGTGGATATTTGCCACCGAAAAGGCGGTAAAAAGACGAGTTTTCAGTAGTGTAACTTTTTTTGCTTTTCTTAATCGAGTAAGAGACGAAGAGGTGCTACTTCAATCGTAGGGCTATGGGAAGCTATATGGACAAGAGATGCTTCTGTAAAATATCTAATAAAGTTTATATAATAAATAATATACAATATTTTCCAAAGAGTGTAAGAAGGGTTTATTAGGCCGGATTGGACCTATTAGCAAACGATTCGCTCCGTTGCTTCCGGATCCGACCAACCTACAACATCCCTTTGTTGGGGTTCTGGGTGCTCCGCTGCTGGAGTTCCAATACTTACCCCTCCCACGTCTCCTTCCATCCTTTTTATCGTCGGTTCTAGGGTCAAACCTGGTTTCTCTCTTTCCTGAATAGGCTAAGCCGTTGGCCATACAACTATCGTACATGAACCTAGCTTTACGGTCTTATCTTTTTGTTATATGAGAGTGCCTTATATGTAATTAACCTTGATTCTATTTTAAATTTAATCTTTTTGTTTTGTAATATACACTGTTGTAAATGAACTTTCTTTTAAAATGATAGCATCTGCAGCTGCCAATGCTACCTTATTTTGAGACTTGAGAGGTGTTGAGTTAGGCTGGTCTTTTAGATTAGGCATGAAGTGATCAAGTTAGTTTTTTTCTTTTCTTTTTTTTATTCATGACTAGAACATAAACCATTAATTTCCAATAGAGCACTATTCCTTTACTGATGTGATTTTTAGTCCTGTATAACCTGCTACAAAAACGACCATCTGCTACCGATTTTAAGGAACATATATTTAATATTTTCACTTTACATCGGATTTTGGTTTGGTCAGGATGAGACGTGTGTAGAAGAACCTTTTGCAAGAGGTTTCTTAAAAAGTAGGTTCAAATTTACCAAGATATACAACTGTTAGGTAGGGGGGCATTTGCCCCTCTTAACACAAGCGAACAAGCCAGGAATAAGAAGCAAGCTGAAAAGAATGCAGCCATGTAGGTCGTCTTTAAATTTTTGTAAGTCATTTTGTTTTGTATTAAAGCTTATTAATTCTTTAAAAATCTCCCAAACAAATGACTGGTCGGCTTTTGTTCTGCTCAGTAACTCAGCAAACACAAAGTTCATCATTACAAAAAAGGGATACTTGAGAAGCAAGAACATACTACTGTTAAAGCGTTTTACAACAGTTTAGGTTAAAGGGAAATATGTCCACCATGTGATTGTCTCGCGGTTTAGATTGAGGAGCAAGATGCATCAATCATGGGTGCTAACCAACAAGATGGAAAAAAATCAGGCTCCCTTTTGATTCAACGTATGTATTTTTCTACACCTATGTAATTAACATTTTTAGTACATATTTGTTTAATTTTTCCATTAAAACATGATTAGTGACAAGCTGTTCAAGGGACCAGGATCTTAACTTTGAAGTTATTTAGGTTTATCATGCTTTTGTATGTCACTTTGTTTCGTATTTATTTTATTTATACACGAATGATCGATTTGTTTGTATTATTTTATTTATATACTAATATTTAATGCTATTTTATTTATATATTAACTAGATTATAACCCCGTCTATTACACGGGTTAAAAAATGTAATTTTACATACTAAAAAAATAAAGCAATATTCTTTAAAAATCTCATTTATTACACCGATTGAATAAATGTAATTTTATATATTAAATAATAAAAAAATATCATATCTTTAAAAACCTCGTGTTTTATATAGGTTGAATACATGTAATTTATATACCAAATAATAAAAAGTTAAATCTTTAAAAACAGCCGGGAATAAAATAATTTTTCGGTCAAATATTAATAATAATAATAAATATTATATCTTTAAAAACCACGTGTATTGTATGGGTTGAACAAATGTAATTTCAGTATGTATAACTTTCTCCAGCCCGGGAAGCATTTCCCGGGTGATAACCTAGTCCTATATATATATAGGGGAAGGATCGACTAAAAAGTGGATTTTGCCTAAGAGCATTCTCATCCAATCCATCAAAACTTGTGAGTGTGAGTTTTTATATTGTAAAGGGTATAAAAGGTGGTTGTGAGTGGAGGAGAGAGAAAATGTTACTGTTCATCTGTATATTTGGGGGGACACTGTTCACCCAGTATAATTTTTTTAATGTATATTGAAAGTGGTTGTGAGTGAAGGAAAGAGAAAAATGTGATTATAATATTATTTAATTGAAAAGGAGAGAGAAAAAATATTTGTTTTTAGTGGAAATATATTGATATAGGAGTTGTTTTTTAGTGGAATGTATGTATAATTTGATGGATTGGATGAGAATGCTCTAAGTAGCCTAAGAAGGATTGTGATTATGATATGTGACACTCCTAATAAGTAGGAATGAAGGGCATTTTGGTCCTTATAAATAGGAGTGAAAATAACAAGTGGCACCTCTTTTGTTTTTTAAAAATACAACAAAAAAAATATAGCACAAAAAATGTAGTACAAAAAAATCTAATACAAAAAATCTAATACAAAAAATATAGCACAAAAAATGTAGTACAAAAAAATATAGCACAAAAAAATCCAGTACAAAAAAATATAGCACGAAAAAATTCAGCAAAAAAATGTAGTACAAAAAAATCCAGCACAAAAAATTGAGAAAAAAAAATTTTAAGATAAAAAAATCTAGCACAAAAATATAGTACAAAAATCCAACACAAAAAAATGTTATACAACATAGAAATACAACACATTTTAGTGGGTTTTTTTAGTCCTCATATTTTATATAGCAATATGGTACTCAAATTAAAGATAAAAAGACGCTCGATTTTACGGTGAAATTTTTATGAAAAAATAATGTCGTATAAAAAAGTTATGAACGTTTAAAAAATGGGGGTGGAATATGCATGTGTCTTGCATGTGGAGAGAGAAAGTCTATAAATAGGATTTTCCCAAGATACCCTTGCACTCCTCTTTTCTCCTACACTTTCATCTTAACCATTGATTTGAAAAATAAATGGTTAAGATTCCTTCTCATCATACTTAGGCAAAATAAACTTTTTATTTGATCTTAGCCCTATATATATATATATATATATATATATATATATATATATATATATATATATATATATATATATATATATATAGAAACGGGATAAGGAGAAAACGCCCAAAAGTGTGAGAACGGTGAGCACGCATCCTGGCCCAACACGTGTCACGCGACATAGAGAAGGGCGAAGTGACTTTTTTGTCCTTTTATATTCTTTTTTTAAACGCGTGTCACATCACCTTTCAATTTTTTGGCGTTTAACAAATATGCGGCGTTTTTATTGTTTTTAGATGAGGATCATAGTAAATATTTTGGCGTTTTAACTAAGTATGACTTTGATTGTTGTGCCAAGTAGGATGCATGCCTATAATGTAAAAAACATCAGTAATTTTTCTTGATGTTTATTTTTTTTTCTATCAAGGGTTGTGCCATGTAGGATGCATGCCTATAATGTGACAAACAATTATGGCGTTTTGAAAAGATAAATAAATTCAATTTTCCATGTAGTGGCTTTTAATATAATAAATGTTTGGCAATCATGTTACCGTCTCTTCATTTTACTGTTTTGCAATTATTGTTTCTTTCAATTTCATCTGTCAATTAGTGTTGCTTTTTCCAGTAATACTTTGTTTGGCGTTTTATATAGCAACAACGTGCTTTGCTAGCATCCGTTCTCACAGTTTTCACACTATCAGACGTTTTAGTGTTTGTAGTTTTTGGCGTTTTATACTCAATTTTGTTTATTAGTAGAGAATTAGATAATAAACAACAGAGAATTAGATAACAAACAATAGAAAATGAAAAAAAAAATTAAAAGTTATAATCTAATTTCTCATCCAAATATTCACTGTCACCAGCCTCTTCTACTTTAATCTTTTTGGCGTTTTGAACCTGTTTTGAATACCTTATGTAGATCCTTATTTTCCTACATAACGTCCGTCTTTAGAAGATGCTTATTTTTGTGGCATCCTTTATTGTGGTTTGATATATACTTGTTTGGTGACATGTTGAAGATCAACGCCTGCTCGAATGTATTGATCCCTTCATGCCATCCATATATCCATCAAGAACAAAGTGACACGATGACATATCCGTGTCATCAGTCTTTTTTTCATGAATATTTGCCCATCTCATCCAGCAAAAGCTTATAGAGATACCCACCTCAGAGAAGAATCCATTCAGTGAAATTTCATTCAGAATAATACTCAATATACAAGAAACGAGGTTCCGCATCTGTGGTTTTTTTAACTATTTTTTGGCGTTTTAAAGTGAATGGTTTCTAGGAAACATGACGTTGTTTTTGGTGTGTGATCAGTTGATTGTGCAGAGACGTCTCTCTTATAGGATGTTTTTGGCGCGTAGTTTAGGCGGGATTTTATTTATAATAAATGATATTGATAAAGTAGCCATCTTTTCATTTACTGCGTGTATTTTTACTGTTTTGTTCAGCTTTTTATGAGTTTTTAGGGTGATAGACGTTCCATCTTCCAAGTTTGGCGTTTTTAATGGCTTTAAGTAGTTTTTAGCGTTTTTTTTTCATTTTTAGCTTTTAATAATACTTCTCCGAATTACTTTTATTATAGTTTGGGAGTTTTTGGCGTTTTACTGCATTATAGCATTTCACAATCGTTCTGACTGTTTGACATTTTATTAATATAATGTATTTTTTTATTCTTAGCTGAAAAATACATAACAAATAACAAAAAAAGAAAAAAAAAATAGAAACAATTAATCCTCCAAATCTTCACTGTCATCAATCTCTTTCTTATTTGAAACATGTTCACTGGCGGTTTGACTTTGTCATGCTTGTGTTTTTGTAGCCGTTTGGAAAGAGAAAATGACGTGAGTTTTTTGTTTGAATATGAATATTTAAACTACTCATCAGTGTCATTCGTCTCTTCATGCCATTATAATATTCATCAATAACAAAACACAAAAATAAAATAAGTCTGACACCAGCATCTTTTTGTTTATGATTTGTCCATCTAATGCAGCAAAATGTTATTGAGTCATAGCACCTCAGGGAAGAATGCATTCTGCGAAACTTCGCGTAGAACAATATTGAATATACAAGAAACGATCTTTGCCATTTTTAGCGTTTTACTGAGGAAATAGTGTATCTGAAAGAAACGTCGATTTTTTGGAATCTTTGATGTTTGAGTGTTTTGGCGTTTTCTAAGATGATTGGTATATAGTAAAATATGGCGTTTTTGAGTAGGTGTGTTTGATGTTTTGGGGTTTTTGACCTTTTTGGCGTTTGTAAGATGAATGGTATATAGTAGAAAATATGGCGTTTCAGGTTCGGGGGGGGGGGAGGGTGTTTTATGTCTGAGATGTTTTTGTTTATATAGGGATGTGTTTTGGCCCGTAATGGCGTTTTATTCATTAGTTTGACGTTTTGGTAGAGAAGTGTAAACACCCTTTTACCCTTAATGAAGCGCGTCCACTTAATAGAATTCGTGTTATTTACGAAAACGCCCCCGCGCCAATCTAGTCCATAGATTGTTTTGATCGGACGATCCATAAGCGTTCTCACACTTTCCACCGTTTTTCTCTAAATCCTGACCCTATATATATATATATGGGGAGGTTCATTTGAGAAGAATCTTCTTATAAGAAGAAAAATAAATTAATCTAGTCCCTATATTTTTTTGATCAATGCTTGTGAATCAAGATATATTTTTATCTACTTTTAATTATTTCTTTAATTAATAAGGGTATGATAGACATTTTTATGTAGAATATTAATAAAATATTATAAAGGGTTACTCAAGTCTTATTAATACCACCATAATTTCCTCTTTCATCACCATTAATACACCAATTTTATTAGAAGTGACAAAACTATTTAAAGGTGTTGTGTCCTACACATATTTTATTATGAGTCACAAAATTATTTAAAAGTGTTGGGGTCCTACACATTTTGTACCTTACACCAAAACATTGTCTTTATGGTGTAGGAAACATTGTTTTTATGGTGTAGAAGATGTTGAATATATAGGATCATGTGCATGATTATTTTTATTGTGTAAGGTGCAAAACTATTTTATAGGATGACTCATTAAATAATTGGGGTTCATTAATTTTAATAACATAAATAAAGGATAGACTCATTAAATGATTTGTTCAAATTACCTTTGTACCCTTTAATTCTTTTTATTCTTAGTTTATAATTTCTTCTTATTTGAACTCTCCACCATATATATATATATAGGGAGACGATCATGCGAGAACCACCTCTTATTGTGAGAACCGCGAGAACCAATGTGAACACACCAAAAATGCCTAAAAATAGCTAAAAATTTTTTTTGAATTTTTTAATATTTTTTATAAAAAAATCGCTACTTTTCGAAGCAAAAAAAAAAAAATTTTAAAATTTTTTTTTTGTTTCTAAAAGTAGCGATTTTAACATAAAAAATATTAAAAAATTCAAAAAAAAAATTTTAGATTTTTTTTTATTTTTTTAGATTTTTTTAGGTTTTTTGGGGGTTTAGTTTTTAGCATTTTAGCTTGGGGGGGGGGGGGGGGTTTAGGTTTTTTTGGGGGGGGGGGGGGTGGGGGTTAGGTTTTTTTTAGGTTTTTTTAGCTATTTTAGGTTGTGTTCACATTGGTTCTCAAGGTTCTCACAATAAGGGTGGTTCTCGCATGAGCCCCTCCCTATATATATATATATATATATATATATATATATATATATATGTATATAGGGAGGGTTATCTTGAGAACGCTAAGTATTGCGAGAACCGTGAGAATGAATGAATGAAAAAATCAATCAAAACCAATTTTTTTAATAAAAATCCCATTGTAATTAAAGTACAACATAAAAACAAGAAACAACAACATCAAATAATTCATTTATCCTCTCAAAATCACTCTTATTAAATTTTTTACACATGTGTAAATATAACAAATTTACACATGTGTAAATTTATAACAAATTTACACATGTGTAAATGAGAGACTTACACATGCCTAAATTTTCTTTATTTACGAATTCACGTAAATTTAAACGTGTAAATTAAATTTATAATATTGTATTCGGATAATAATGATAAGTGCAAAAAAAAATTTGAATTTGAATTTTTTGACCATCTGAAAATCTAACAATTTGAACCACTTGTAAAGATATTTGATAATTTAGATCTAAGATCATGAACCTAGCTCCAAACACAAATATTTAATAATGAAAGCTTTTAGATCATCCAGGATTGATAACATGGCTCTCTCCCCTATCAAATAACTCTAAATTTGACAATGAAGCATCCAAAATCCTCACAGATTATCATCCAAGTACAAATTAATGACCTTGGAGATTTCACAAACTGTTTTTAGATTTTTGATTTAAAATCTCAAGTTTCAAATTAATGAACTTGTTTATTTTCAAAAACATGTTTAGCATACTTAGATTTTGAAACTCAGCCTTCATACATCGGTTGTCGAAAATAAAGTAGAAACAAAATCTTTTTTGACTTTTTCAAAAATTATGCTAAAACACACCAAAAATCTTTTTGTGATTTTTCTGAAATGAAATGCAGCAAACAAATATGTGAATGCACTACGTCTGTAGCATTCGTTTGTATTGAGTCTTTGTTTATCTTATTTGGTGTCTTTGTAATTTTTGTTATGTGTTTATTATGTGTTTTTCAGAGTTAGAGAAAGCTAAGGCAGAAACTGAAGAAAAGCTTAAGCA